>SSNS01000012.1:1181984-1222960 GCA_006937985.1 Aphyosemion australe | reverse complement strand
AGGGGTGATGGTGGTGGTCTACAGTGTTAGATGTCTGCATGGCTCGACAGGCCTTACCCACATTCAGCACACTCTGAGTCTTTTTGGTGTGTGTGTGTGTGTGTGTGTGTGTGTGTGTGTGTGTGTGTGTGTGTGTGTTCCTGCCTCTGCATCCATCTGCCTCGTTTTCACAGAGCCGGATATTGAAGGCTAAAGGTTGGCGCTCTAGAAGAAGGGAGACAATTCCAAACGAGCCATTGATCCGTTGCCAGGAGCTCCCGGAGCTCTTTTCTTCCTGAGTGTCCGAGCTTTTCCTGCCACTGTTTCACCCGGTAGAGTCGGTATCAGAACCATCATGGTGTCTGCCTTAGCAGTTTCTGGCTAGCCGGGGTGTACACTCCCACAGCCATCTGGACACACAGGAACCAGCAAGCAGAACAGCGAGGAAGAGCCAGATTCAAACAGACATGTTAGGAAATAGAACAGAAACAGCTAGGGTTCCTTCACTCTGCACTCAGAACTGATCTATATCACCCTCAGATATGAGACAACACGGACAAGACAGAAGGTGAACAAAATCATGCTCCAGATCTGATTTTCCTTTCAGCTGTTTGGTTTTGCAACATCTGGTGGAACATGACTGATTTAAGGTTGTTTTTCAGATTCTTAAACATTTTCCAGCTGATCTTTTTAATGCATTATGTGGAAACTTAGAGGGGTTGTTTCAACCTTCAGGATTTTTTTGTCTTAATCCTAAAAGGTCTCATTCACTCGTTCAATGAATCTACTGTGATCTATGAATGAACGAATGAATGCTTTGTGTTTGGGGAAAAAAAGCTCTGGCGCTCCTGTTTCGGGAAGTAGAAGTTAGTCAAAGGAGAGGGGGACACATAAAGGTAGAATTTGGAGTCTTATGCTTAATATTCATGATATGCAAATATGTCGCCTCTGATTGGCTAACAGCAATGCGACTCTTCCTCTGCCTTCGTTCACTCTTCTTTCTTGGATGCAACGTTGATGTTTTATCCCCACAAATAACACAAGCCTGAAGGTGTTCCGCCATGCTGCTAATGCTAACAGTTAGCTTTTACTAGCCAAGATGCGCTCTGCTCTCTCCTAGATGCTAAATCAACAACAGCTTGGTGTGTTTTAAATTTGTTCTCCACATTTGACCCATGCCCTGGGGGAGTGGTGAGCTGCAGACACAGGCTGTTTAGAAATTTAACAACTTTATTCTGTTTCTTTTCACATTTAAACTACGCCTGTTGGAGCCATGAAGTCATGGAAATCAATAGTGTGAAGTGTTGCTGCTTTTAGACATGTATCGGTGCTATACTGAAAGGATATTAGAGGAAAAGAACCCTAAAGGGGTGTTCTTTTAGAAAATCTCCTAAGTTTGTCTAGATGCTGAGACCTGGGATCATGCAGAAATACATCATGTTTTTCTCTAATGTACCCCACGGGGCTCAGTTGACAATAACAAAAACCAGATCTTTAAAAAAGGCATTAGTGATGGTTATTATGTTTATTTATTTATCACATGCTTTTATCTAAAGCTAATTACAATTAGAGATCGACCAATATTGTTTTTTTCTATTGCTGATACCGATATGTACTGATGATTTTTATGGGCTGATTTTTATGACCGATATCTAGACGCATTCCACCTTGTTTTCATCCTAAATGGTCATTCATAACATCAGTTGATGCAGTTTTTGAACTCTGAATTTAACTGTTAAATCTTAACTTTGTGCACTGCTCAGTGTTAAAGTCAGACCCCTAAATAAAGTTAATTTAGAGTATTTATTATGCAGATGTTATAGAAATACATTTAAATTAAAGTCTGCAGCAGCACCAGGCTGCCCGAGGATGTGCCTGACTTTAAATCGGCTTTACTAAGGGCAAATATCGGCCCGATATATTGGCCGATCGATATATCGGTCTACCCCTAATTAAAAACTATGGATTTAGAAATGTTGTGAATAAACCTAACATGCATGTTTTTGGCCTGTCCTGCATTTAGTAATAAGCTGCTCGTCAGTCAAAAGAAATATTCCTGTGGTTCAGAGGAAAATCATCGTTTCTTCAGATTAAAATTCGGCTGACATTCCCAGTCATTCAAATCCAGGACAATAAACGCCCAGGAGAGTCTCAGAGCTGGAATTAAGTGTGCTGCTGTGTGTTTATTGTCTATTTGTGTCACTCACGCCGGGCGGGGTATTAACGGAGAACGATTTCAGGCTTTAGGAAGAGGATGACATATTCCGACATCCCGCTGATCCCTTTGGAGTAGAACTTTCTTTCTATCCTCCTTTTCCTTCTCTCTGGTCCTCCTGTGAGGCGGCTGAGGAGGAGGCGACGAGGTCTGACTTTTGTGAAACAGATCGCTCTGTTGTTCGTCTGCTTTGAACGCCTCACCGCTGCCTCTGCACCTGTGCAGGTATCAGAAGCATGAGTGGCACATCCAGGTTGTATTGAAGGCAGAGCAGGATTCTGGTTTTCCTAACGCGTCGTCTCTCTGAGCTGCAGTCAGAAGCTTAAAATAAACCGAAGCAGCGTTTAGGTTCAGATTCATCAGGAATGACACCACGCTGGTCAGTTCAGAACCTCTAGTCTACTGATTCACTTCTTTAGACACACAAGGAAAAATCTGTTTATTTTTGAAAAGAAAACAACTAAATTATTTATACATCACTAAGTAAAAAGCTGGTTGTTTCTGCCAGCGTTCATGCAATTGGTTGCTAGTGGGGATTTTTATGTTTATGAAGGTGAAACCTTAGGAGGATGTCAGCAATAAGAATAACAACAACAACAACAACAACAATAATAATAAATAAATAAATAAAAATAGTAAAAATTTTTTTAATGAATATAAAAATCATTCAGAAATAAAATAATAATAAAGTAATGTTCAAAATTTGTATTATGCAAATGATAATTATAAAATTAATAAATAAAAATAGTAAAAAATTGAACATCAAGATAAAAATAATTCAAAAATAAAAATAATAATAATGTAATGTTCAAAATGTGTTTATGCAAATAATAATAATAATAATAATAATAATAATAATAATAATAATAATAATAATAATAATCGTTATTATAACAACAACAACAATAAAAAAAATAATGCATAAATAAAATAATAAATAAATATAAAAAATTAAATAAAAAATAATGTTCAGAGTAAAGTAGTAGTTTTTCCTTCACATGCAAGAAACTTTATTTGGAAGTGCTATAATAAAATTTAAACCAAAACAATAAAAGGATATAGCTTTATTTGATTTCTCATAAATTATAAGCAGAAACATTTGAATAATCTGCTAAAATCTCATAATCATAAACCTTCTGCTTTGCCTCAAAATCCTGAGGTCAGAGGTCACACGAGGACACCTGGTGAACACAGAACGTCTGTAATGATCAAAGAAGATCTCAGACAGAAATAAAGAGTATCGACTCAAAATGGCGTTATGGTAGAAATTAAAATCTTTTGTCTCCAGAGAGCTGATTGTAGGATGATGGGTTGGAGTTTTGGCTGACTCGGTCTGTAGGAGGTTCCTCATCCACAGAATCAGGAAGGCTCACATTAACCTTGACGTTTAGAGCACGTGCATGAAGAATATTCACTTGTGGGTCATTTTCTGCTACATTGTGCTTAATGTCAGTAAATTTCTCTCCCCTGACATAAATCACAAATGAGGCAATAACTCAGTGGTGGCTGTGTGCAGGCAGAGTGCATGATGGGAAGGAGCCAAGAAGAGAGACGGAGGGTGGGACAGGATGGAGAGAAATTCTCAAATCACCCAAGGGCTGCTGATTCAGATGTAACACTTGGGTGTCATCCAGCTTGTGCTTAGATTACACTCACACTCCTAGAGCCACACACACACACACACACACACACACACGTGGTACATTTACTGCCCTTCTAGTGCCCTTGTGCAACATTTATTATATGTAGTGTGACTCATGTTCACCATCTGTACATGAAAAATGCATAAAATGCAGGAGAGATGTCATAATACCACGCTACCTCTTGTTTTTCAGATATGGACGCCAACTACGGAGGAGGGCTGTTCGACATGGTGAAGGGCGGAGCCGGGAAGTTTTTCAGCAACTTCAAGGACAACTTGAAAGACACGCTGAAGGACACGTCCACCAAGGTCATGCACCAGGTCGCCACGTAAGTGAGAGCTGCATTCACGTTCTGCGTTGTCTGATTAGTGCAAAGTAAAGGTGTGTCACAATAAAAGCCCCCAAACTATAAAGAACCTGCAGTATTTTACATTTGAAAATGTTTGCAGGTCTTTTTCTGCCTTTTAAAAATTGTAACATGCCTTTAAAGTGTTTTATGCCCATGTTTTTGTTTGCAAACTCTAAAATTCCTGGATTTTATAGTGTTATAAAAGGCATGTTGCACAGCTAAAACATGTCCAAAAACTCTGTTAGGAAAAGCGTTTCACATGTTTTTAGTCCAGCTTACAGTAAGTCACATTGAGAGAGATTTAAAGTGTCTGCCATGAAACTGGAAGATTGCAGGTTCGAACCCCGCTCAGTCTCTCACTGTCCTTGGGCAAGACACTTAACCCACTTTACCTGCTGGTGGTCGGAGGGACGGCCGGGTGACACCAGTGCTGCAGCCTCGCCTCTGTCAGTGCGCCCCAGGGCAGCTGTAGCTACATTGTAGCTCATCACCACCAGCGTGTGAGTGTGTGTGTGAATGGGTGGATGACTGATTGTGTTGTGAAGCGCCTTGGGGGGTTGTAGAACCCTACAAATACCATTTACCATTTGTAATGTAAGAGCAGCACTTATGAAAGATGTGAGCTGATGACAAAGATATTTTTATTTTTACTAAGTGGAGCAAAAACATATTTGGCAGCCACTGATCGTGCAGGACGGCCCATTTAAAAAGATGAGGGGTCTGTCATTTTCATCATTTTCATCGACTTTGACTGTGAGACAGAATGTAAAAATAAGGAAATCACATTATATGACTTTTAAAGCATTTATTTATATAATGGTGCAGAAAACAATTATTTGGTCAATAACAAACGTTTACCTCAATACTTTGTAATGTATTTGGTTGTCAATCATCACAGGTTGTCAATCAAAGGTTTCCCGTAGGTGTTGACCAGGTGTGCAGACCCTGTTTCTGGTATTTTGGCCCATTCTTCCATGCAGCTCTTCTCCAGAGCTGTGATGTTTGGGGGCTGTCAGAAACACAGACTTTCAACTCCAGAACCATGAAGTTGTTTCTACGTAGTCACTCCTAAATACGATTAGCCTATATGTCGACACAAAGGTTTGATGTTAGATGATGTAGTAAAACTCTTATTGGTGTATTTTATATCCTACAGACCTGCTTGCTAAAGCCTTTAGATGACGTGACTGCAGGAAATGATCAGTTTGATGAATCAAACTTTATTAAACACGAGCTGTGTTTTGTGTGTGTTTGGGTGGTGGTGTCTCCAGCACCTTTAGAGTGAAACCAGTGTGGGTAGAGGGAGGAAACGGGGGGTTTGCAGAGTCTAACATGGCTCGGTTGTCCCAGTCTGTTTGTGCACAGGCATCTACACGGGGCAGCACAAAGGGGCCTCTGTTCATTCACAGACACACAGCTCCTCTCTGTCCTGACTCAGCAAATTTGATCTTATTTATTCCTCTCTCGCGTCTCCCCTCCTTTTCTCCTTCCCCGGCTGCTCCTTCTTTCCATCTCTGCTCCACCTTTCCTCCTCCTCTTCTCCGTTTGCTGCCTTTTGCTCCTCTTCAGGCTGAATTATTCATGGGCGTCCATTGTGCCAAGTGGCCTGTGCACTGCTGATACACACGGATTCATTTCATTAGGGCCATGTGTTGCAGCGGTGTGTGTTTGTGGGGAGTCCATAGGCATGTGTGAGTGGGCGGTTTGGATGATGGGGTGATGGGAGCTCGGCTGCTGCATCTACCGGCTGAAAGGAGATGATGAAGAAAGCATAAAGGAAAATGGCTGAAAATGTTGCTAAAATGTACATTTATTTGTCGCTGTCGCCGCTCTGGTGAGCAGAGACGTTATCTGTGTGTAAATTTATGCACATTTATTATCTTCCTCAGGACATGAAAGGATAAAATCAATGACTGAGAGAATCCTGAAGATGAGGACGCACATTTTGACCTCTTAGTGTCCAAGTGACTGAGTCTCACTAAGACTAAAATGTCAACGACAGGTTTAAACATCACTGTGAAGGTTTGAGGAGATCCTCCTCTGATGGTCTGTGAGGGGAAACTTAGAGGAAAAGCTTGTAATTAATTAGTGCGATCCAATGAGAGCTGCAGCGTCTGATAATGAATCCCTCGGAGATCTGCTGCTCTCATCTTCCCCGTAAAACCGGTAATTATTTAAGGGTCGCAAAATCTTACTCCTCATCCAAGATAGACGTTGTTAATAAGACCTAAAAGGATTGAACAATAAAAAAGCATCAGATAAATCCTTCATTTTTAATTAAGGTTGCTGTTTGAGTGAAACTTTGTTGCATAAACCTGCACACTGTTGTGAGTTATGTGGGTATTTGTGTGTGTGTGACTGCAGTTTTATATCTCTTTAAAAGGTGTGGGTCACTGAAAAAACATTTTTAATTATTTCTGATTATAATCAGTCACTCTGAGTTTTTCATGCAGACTAAACATGAAAATATCTCCTGCATTAGCTTCTGATAGAAAATAGACGGTGAAACTCTAGGATTAGAAAAGCCGGACAGATCTACGTCACACTGTCTGAAGTGGAGGCAATAATGCTAGAGCCCACTAAATGAAATTTAACTGGTTTGAGGCGGTAACAGTATGACTAGATTCCGGTTAGAGAATCGGGACTGAAGAGGGATGGCTTTCAAGCTGATTTATTTATGAACATGTGATGTATAAGTGGTCTGTAATACAAACAGAATAAACAATAATAAATAAATGTACATATATATATATATATAGTAATGCATCAAGAAATAAACATTATTTGGTAATAAAGAAATAAAGCTAGTATCATCAGTCAAACAACCAGATTTAACATGCAGCCTAATATAAGGCACACAGAAGTCAGGATAACTCTAGCTTCTCATAAGTAAAACAAGCATTGAAGCATGTAAATGTTACCACCGTGCACAAATATGAATCCAAACAGGCAATAAAATATATGAGGCCTAACTTAGCATTAGCATTAACCAGAAAACGTCCAAATATATATCAACTAACCCAAATTAACCAAACGTAATATCATACTATTGCTTAGGGTCAAACTGAGAGCCAAACTGAAACATCTCACTCACTTCTATCGTCCATAACGCACGGGAAACATGTTCATATTGGGCTAACGGCTCCAATCCTCCGTAGCAACAGGCAGACATGTGCGCACTGCTGACTTCCGTGGAGAAAACAAGGCACTACAGAGTTTGCCCACTAGAGGGCACTGCTGACTAGGCTTTCTTACACTGTCACTTAACATTCATGGACTCACCCATCTTGACTCTCGACGGGGAAGGCTGTTGTTGGTTTAGCGTCCAGGAAACAGCAGAGAACGTCTCAGCTAGCAGAAGCTAACCGTTAGCATTAGCAACTCCACCACACAGCAGAACTCCTCCAGGCTTGTGTTATTTGTGGAGATAAAACATCAACGTTGCAGAGCAAACAGAGTCAGTGGTAGAGTTGTGTTGCTGTTAGCCAATCAGAGGAGAGATGTCCAAACATCAGGAAATAAGACTCCAAAGGTATCAGAATTACGTTTCTGTGACAGGTTTCTGCCAGATTAGGAGAATGACTCGGCTGGTTATAAAATGCTTTCCCCACCTATCTAACTCTGGGGAATATGGCAGCTAAATTTCCCTTTAAAACTTCACATTTAATACAAATAAACAAAACCCAATTCAATCATATATCCATGTGCCTCCATGCATCAGTCAGGCAGAAGTCGTGTTTAACTTCTGCTTTTCAATAGCTGGGTTTATCTAGTTTAGACATTCTCCAGCAGAAATAAAGCATATTTGGAGAATCTCTTCATCTCGGTTTAGAAAGCACAGCAACTGTTGGATAAAAACAAAACCAGTGTGAGTTTCTTAACCAGGCTTTCATTTAACACCCTACAGAAGACTCTGCCTCGGCCTCATCTGTATTCCAGACAAAGAAGCTAATTTGTTTACCTGACTGGAGCGAAACTTTGCAGGAGATTCAGTCTGGATTAAGTGTTCACCAGTGTGTGTGTGTGTGTGTGTGTGTGTGTGTGTGTGTGTGTTTGAGTCCGTGAGAAACACATTAACACACATTCATCCACCTCTCTTTTTTCACTAGTTCACACAGTTTTTCTCCATTCCTCTTTACTTCCCGTTGATCCTGATTTTATTACCCTTCTTCTCTTTTGTCTAAGACTTAAACAATAAAATATAATAGTGTGACAATTTTCTTTTAGACATAAAGACGGGAAAGCTTCAGGATCTGAACTGTGACACTAGCTCTAAACAGTCTGATTCTGCAGGTTAAGGGGGGTACAAACATCTCATGCCTTCACCTGTTAAATGAAGCAGGAAGTGTTTTTAAACAGGAGGAAGAGATTTAGGATTAGGATCTTGAATATGCATCCCACTTAAGCTCTGTTTGTAGTCTAACTGGTTTTAAGCTCCATTGTTTACTTTCCCTTTGTGAAGGTGTTAGCACTGAGCTGAGACTCTACAGCAGCAGAACATTTCTCTATAATGACGCTAATGCATACGTGCAACTACCTGCCTGCCTTTAATACAAAGTTGGTTATTTGTTGCAGATACACTAAAGGGGAGCTGGACATTGCCTACATCACATCAAGGATCATAGGTAAACCTATACTAATGACATGTGTGTTCATGTTTTTGTGACTTCAGACATCCAGGTCCTGTTTGGTTTCCACGTGCACCGTTTAAACATGCAAATGAGGGTTTCTCTCCACCTTTAGTCGACGCCCACTTTCATTGCCGAGATGCTCGTTATGTTGCATAATCATGAGCCGCAGGACGTCCCTTATTATAGGACAAAGTCAAGTCAGCAAAATGTGTCTGATCTGAGGATTCACCTCCAAATCTGCTCTTCAGATTTTTTAATTACATGTAGCTTTTTTTTTTTTACACCTGTAGTCTAAAGCAGTGGATCCCAAATTTGGGGTCGGGACTCAACAGTGGGTCACCAAGAGCAACATGGGGCCGTGAGATGATTTACAGAAATCAAAATAAAATTGAAAAACAATTGCTGAAGCTTTATTCTTAGTATAATCGTTACAAAGACTCCACTAAGTTGTCACAAATGTATATAAGTGAGCATGAGCTGAAGCGGTTTTCCTAATGCCCTGAATTATGTAGCTGTTTAAACTTGTTTGTATGGTTAAATCAGCCTCTGGAGTCACATGACTTGATAAATGCTAATTTGTGGGTCTGGGTTTGGAAACGATGAATCTAGTTGTGATAAAAACCATTTTGATTGTGTAAATAATCATTTAATCAGAAGCTGGAAATTCCTAGAAATAGCTAATCTAGAAGTCTTTCTTTGTGTTTTTCAGTGATGACCTACCCAGCTGAGTCGGTCCAGTACGGCTACCAAAACCACGTCGAGGACATCCGCTCCTTCCTCGACAGTCGCCATGCCGACCACTACACGGTCTTCAACCTATCACAGCGCAACTACCGAGGGGCCAAATTTTCCAACAGGGTGAGTGTGACTTTATGTGTGATGTTAGATTATTTGTTTACTCTCTGAATCTCCATCCTAACGTGAAAATGACTTCTTCCAACCTCCGTGTTTGCTGGGCCGGGTTGTCAGAGCATTTAGTCTGTCTAATATATATTTTTCCATTTGTGCAAAAATGTTTAATTTGTTTGTGAAAATTTCAAAAACTATTATGACTTTTGTGAGTTTTAACTCCTTAAAGATCAGCAAACTGAAAAAGCTAACTGCACAGAAAATAGCTAACCGCTGTAATGCAGGTATAAGAGCGCCCCCTAGGACACCTACCCGCTCCACAAAACTGTTAAGTGCAGTATCTGGCCAGCAGAGGGCGGCAGAGTGGTGTCAGATATGAAACTGATCAAGTTTCTAACCCAACAATCACTGAGATCAATGTTAAAGCTCTAGATTAAAGTTAAAAAACAATCTATTGTATCTTTTAGGTCCTTTGTCTGACTATCTGACAAGATATTGTCATTTGTATCAGAGATAAATGATCGTATATGTAAATTAATTTGTCACAAAGCAAACACGCTCTGCCTGTTCTGTCTTAGCCTGTTTTTATGGGTTTCTTTGCCCTTTGCTTGAGGTATTTATGGCCTGCAGCCCTTCTGCACAGCTGGATTTGGATGCATGTGGGAGCTTTACTGCCACCCAGCAGCAGATGCATGCAGAAAGGCTGCAGAGCTCTTCTCACCAAGATGTCTGCTTGTGGAAGTTGTTGAATTTCTAGCAGATGACTCATCATGGCAACTGGCTTGTTGTGTTGCAGCAAGTCTGTTACTAACCTCCACCTCTTTTCACCTCCCTTCATGTTTCTCCAATATTTTTTCCACTTTCTTTTCCTTTTTCTCTCATCCGGACCATTTTCCTCTCCTTTGTTGATCTTTCTCTCTGTTTCCACGCTCTTTTCTTCTTTTGTTCCCTGCATTAAACTCTTTTTCAGGTCTCAGAGTGCAACTGGCCTTCGCGCCAAGCTCCCAGCCTCCACAACTTGTTTGCGGTTTGTAAGAACATGTACAACTGGCTCAAGCAGAATCCCAAGAACGTGTGTGTCATCACCTGCTCGGTAAGAAGATGATGCCCAGCTCTGTAACCAGTAACTGCTTTTTGATCACAGATAATTTCAGGAATTTGAACTTTTAAAACCATTTTTGGGATTAAATGACATGAAAATGCATAAATGATTCAGATTATCCTACAATCCATCCACAGATTAACGGAGCTTTGTCCACTGACCTCATTTTGAGTCTAAGGATTCAAAGAAACATAAAGTTTTTAAGTAAAAGGAAAACTTGTTTGCATGTTTCAAGCTAAAACCTCACTTACCGTACCGAGCCGCTTGGTTCTGACTCAGCAGCAGCACTAACGCTGACATGTGATGGAGGATGTTGTTGCCAAGTTGCTGAGGTTTGGCAAACGCCGCCGCTCTGCCTAATCTCCACCAAATGGTTCCTTATTTTTTAAATAAAAAACAGCTTTCTGACTACACAGAGTGAACAGTAATGCATTTTGCAAAACAAAAAGTTGATTGTTTATTTCTAAGATGTGTCAGAATCTGCTCCGTCTGTTTCCAGGATGGTCGCGCTCCCTCCGGCATTCTGGTCTGTGCCATGTTCTGCTTCTGCCACCTTTTCAACCATCCGGTTCCTGCCATGCAGCTGCTGAGCGCCAAGAGACCGGGTTCAGGTCTCTGGCCTTCGCACCGCAGGTTTGCATCCTCTAAAATGAGAAGTGAAGTGGTCTTTCCCATAAGACTGCACAAATGTTTGTCAGTAGCATGCATAAAACAATAAAATGTGACGTTTACAACCCTTTTGTCCATGCAGGTATTTAGGTTATGTATGTAGCATGGTGTCAGAGAAGCCCACCCTCCCCCACTCCAAACCTCTGGTCATCAAGGCGCTCACGATGAGTCCAGTTCCCTGTTTCAACAAGCAGAGGAGCGGCTGTCGGCCGTTCTGTGACGTCCTCATTGGAGAGACTAAAATCTTCTCCACTGCACAGGAGTACGAGAGGATGAGGTAAGCTACGCTGATGAGATTACCTGTGCTGTTTACAATAAGGCCCCCCTTATAAATGGCTAATAGAGTTATAGATAGGACTTTATTATAGTTACAAATTGCATTTTTCAAAAAGTAATTGAGTTAGTAACTCAGTTATCACATTTAGTAATTAGTTACATAGCAAAGTAACCTAAAGTTATTTTTATGTTCTGAAATATTTACAACAGCCAAGATTTTTATAACTGAATGATTCTATCTAGAATGAACATTTGAGAAATTTAGTCACAATGTTCTAATGGATATCTGGAATGTTGATTTCTACTAAGAACAATAGAATTATAGATGTCTGGAATACATATCCAGTTTTTTCCAGACCTTGGGTTTTTAAGCATTTTGAGATAATCTCAAACCTAATTCCTACTAGTGCAGTTGTTATTATGGATGTCCTTCATTATAATTTCTACTAGTAACAACATATGATAAATGATCTGCACTTGTATAGCGCCTTTCAGAGTCCAAAAGTGCTTTACAGTGAATCATTCATCCATTCACACACACATTCACATGCTGATGAGCTACATTGTAGCCACAGCTGCCCTGGGACGCACTGACAGAGGCGAGGCTTCCAAGCACAGTGTCTTGCCCAAGGACACAACAGCAGAATCATCTGCCGGAAGCCAGGATCGATCCTGCAACCTTCCAATTACTGGACAACCCGCTCTACCTCCTGAGCTACTAAAATATCTTTTGATGTCTTCATTTGCAATTTTGACTAATAAGAATACAATTAGTAGTGGGATGAATTCAATTATTGCTATATAAAATAGGAATTACAGAGAGATCCGATTGTTGATTAAATGTTAAAACAGCTTGCCATAGCCCTCTCTCCCTGCATGTCCTTCTTTCACTCATTTCTTCACCTTTCTGTAGCGCTGTTTATTTATCTTTCCTCCTCTTTTACAGATTTGTCCCCCCCCCAATATTTACAGGTCCCACAGAGCTGCTGTGCTTCATTCAGCCACATTGTAGTAACGCGTCACTTTGCATGCCCAGTAACGGTAGTGGCTTTGCAACGGTGGGAAAAAAAATGAATTAGATTATACCTAAAAAAATAACCCTGTTAGTAACGCCGTTATACTTAAACACTGTTACTCCCAACACTGGTTATACATGAATCTGTAACACTTTATACATCTTTGATAAGAGTTTATTATGTTAATTAACCCCTTAATGCCGAGTGTCGCAAATTTGCATCGAACCGCTTTTGCTCCAAATGCAACCACAATACCATCCGTAATTCTGCCCAGTGATGCATTTCCAGGCGCCAGCCTGTGGAAAGTTTTCCCCTCAGGGCGGGGTGAACAACCTGACCAATCAGCGATCTCCTCCCCCTGGTCTGAGCAGAATTCACCCGGTGAGGCGGTGACGATCGCTACAAGATGCGCCCAAACGCTCTCCTATTCTTTCTCGTTGTGGACGGTTTGGGGAACCACTGCACATGCGCCAGTTAGCCCATATTAAGTCAATGGTAAAGATTGCTGCGCCCGCGAGAGGACACGTGACAAGTACGTCGACGATTCAGCCGTGTTAAAAGTAAAAAGAACATTATTAAACACAGATTACACACAGCACTTAGTCCATATGGTGTAGAGATCGTTTAGTTTACTTTTTATGTTTTTTTAAATAAATTTTGTGATTCCTATCTTCTTCTTCTCCTTCCTGTGAGACTGGTGGGGCGGCGCCCTAGCGCCCCCTATGGACGAGCCGCCACTGGCATTTGTAAACATCGTTTTTAATATTATTTTAATGTGAGTTTTAAAAAATAAATATCCACAGCTATCAAAGGGAGTCCTATTGTAAAGTGTAATACATGACCTTGTTTATTATTATGTCTAATAAACATTTATACATGTTAAAATGAGCCTTATTGTGAAGTGATGAACAATATTATAAAATCTGTTTAATTTGCTCATTGTGCTCACAAGGTAGTAGCTTAGTCTGAAATGTGTAATATAGCAACTCTAGATAAGCTAGATGAACCGATTTGGCTCACAATTTGGCAAGAAACCAGTTAAAGTCCCAAGTCATCATCACACACTGGTGAAATTACATCTCCACATTTGACCCATCCCCGTGGTGGGGAGCGGTGAGCTGCAGCTGTGGCCGCACTCGGGAACTATTTGGTGGTTTAACCCCCCAATCCAACCCCTTAGTGCTGAGTGTCAAGCGAGGAGGCATTGGGTCCCATTTTTTCAAAGTCTTCCAACCCCGATCTCCCAGTCCCGGGGCGGACACTCATACCACTAGGCCACCGGAACAAGAAACCAGTTAGTTTGAATTAATACATAATAAACACTTATTAATGATTTATAAAATATCACAGAATAATTAATAACATGAACTTTTTATTAGCCATTCATAAGATACTGTAAAGTGGTTCCGTTTCATTACATTTTTATTACGTTTTTGTTACGTTTTCTCAGTTTTTTCCTAATTGTGGCCCCATTTTTTCTTTCTGTCTCTGCACACCCAGAGAACACAGGATCCAGGAGGGCAAAGTAGTTTTCCCCCTCGGCGTGAGCGTTCACGGGGACTTTGTGGTTTCTGTTTACCACATGAGGTCGACGATTGGAGGGCGTCTGCAGGCTAAGGTATGCTCACCAGGCTGCGCCAGTAAAATCCCACTAAAGTACACTGAAAGCCTTGTTAGGATCTTGGTGATACAGACCAGTCACATTTTCAACGTTTTTCATGTTTGCATCAAGGGACAAACCCCGCCTGCTAAAAGTGAAGCCAAGTTACACAAAATTGCAGTTCCCCCTTCATCCACTAGGGGCTGGCTCCAGAAATGAGCATGTTCCCATTGACTCCCATGTTAAAAATGTCTTCTTCACAGCAGGAATAAACATGTTTACAGCCTGGTTCAAAAAACATTTTAGGGTTAATAGGTCAAGTTTACCGTCATGACAACTCTGAGGGGGGTGCATTTTTTGTGACTCATCCTTTTAGATGTAATAAAAACAGTTTTAGTTTTATTCTTTAGTTTTGATTTTGACCAAACTTTTGAATTTTATCCTAAAGATGATCTGGGTTATTATTCTATTCCATATTTCTGCTTTATGTCATGTAAATTCAGAGCTTGAAAGTATTTCTGTCTTGCTGGTAGGTGTCCAACACCCAAATCTTCCAGATCCAGTTCCACACTGGTTTTATTTCTCCTGGAACAACTATGCTAAAGTTCAACAAGTAAGAACAACTTCTGATATAAAATTCACTCGTAAATATGATCTGATTGAAATATTATCTCTTAAATTTAGTTTTTATGCATTGTCTGAAAATCTAATGCAGCTAAAACCCACCTTGGGACATGCTTTGTAAATCAACAATACAAATAAGCAATATGAGATTTCATGAACTAATACTACCTCTGTAACCTTGTTTTGGCATTTTTTACTTCCCAGACCAGAGCTGGATGCTTGTGACGCCCCTGAGAAATATCCGCAGCTGTTTCATGTGATATTGGATATTGAGGTGGAGGGGGTGGACAAGCAGAAAGACCTGACGCCACCATGGGAGCAGTTCCCTTGTAAAGACCTGAGTCCCAGCGTTCTCTTTTCCTGCCACCAGGAGCACCAGGATGCTCTGGCTATCGCAGGTACCTGAAACAGCTGCAGCTGAACGCCAGTGTTTAATCAGTAGTCATTTATCCTGGAAAACCATGAGTATAGGCCTAATTTGAAATAAATTCATGTAAAAGTTCCCCAAAAAGGAGATGTCAGAGTTGGTTAAAGTTTATATCTTAAAAATGAAGATATTTAATTGGTTGTGGTGATAGCAGCTGTCTTTGAAATAAAAACAGAGTAGAAAGAAAAGTCCTGAGTTACATTTTATTCATCAGACTGTAAAGACAAAACAAGTAACTCTGTGTCCCATGAAGACGTCATCATACCACATCCACACACAGGAATCCTAATCATGTTCTGTGTATGGCTTGTGCATAAAAACACTAATTATGTGCAAAAACACACATATGCATTAGTATATAAACACAAAAATCTGACTAATCCTTTATTCTTGCAAGATGAGATGGAGGGCTTGGACCTGGAGGGTAAGAGCGAAGAAGACGTGTTAGTAGAAATATGCGGCAGCTGTATTAAATGAGGGCTTGGTTCAATTCAATCCTAAAAGTTGATTAAAATATTGACAGAAACATTTTCTGTTATTGGAAACTCCATTTGGCTCTTTACCTTTATGTTGAGTATTGATTGAATTGGAATTAAACCCACGTTGTTAGGTAGTAATGCATCACTTTGATAGAACTTTTGGACGTGAAAACCAGAGTCGTGGTGAGTCCCTAGAGACCCGTCCTCTGCTGAGTGACGACAGCAGACAGTATTTTTCCTCTGTGTATAAAGAGGCTATAAATATACCCCCTTTGTAAATCAAGGTGAAGTATTTCTTTTCCTCCCCTCTTTAGGTATATAGATTGCATAAAGTGGAGAACGGTTGTTGCTTGTAGAAATAATGACCGTCAAAAGCTTCACTGCTCATGTTTTCATCTCCACGTCCTGCTAATATTTTGTTTCAATCTTATTGCTTTGAAGAGCCAAGCCGGCAACACGGAGACGGTCGGGGTCACGTAGAGGAGAGCGAACCCTCGGACGATGAAATGCTGTCACTGTCCAGCCAGCGAAGCAGCATTAGTACGGCCTCACAGAAACCAGAACCTCCAGCTCCAACGCCGGCCGCACCTGAGCGCGCTGAGGAAGTGGATCTTCTTGGTCTGGACGGAGAGGGCGTCAACCGGCCCTTCCCCTCATCCCAGCCTCCGACTGCAACCACTGACCTCCTAGGGGACTTGTTCGGTGCACCTCCCCAACCAGCCAGTGGACCCTCGTCTACCCAGTCCACCCCACACAAAGTAGCACCCAAACCTGCCTCTCCATCCCCCTCCCCCGCTCCGCCAGGTGAGATGTTTGAAATGTGTTCGAATAAAAAAAAATGTCTGGAATAATCACAGAATATTTCAATTTTTTTGGTTGTTCTCCTTAGCATTTGATCCCTTTGGAGCAGCTCCCATGCCTAAGCCTCAGGAGATGATGGGTTCACTCCTTGGACCAGGTAATACGGGCCAGTCAGACCCGTTTCTGCATGCTGCTCGCTCTCCATCACCCACCCTGCAGCCCACCAGCCTGGGTAAGGCATGCTTCTGCTGCTTATTCCCTCAAAGCTTCATGAGTTAAAGCCAACTTGAAGCGTGCTTTCTAGTATTCAGTAGGGGTGAAACGGTACACCTATAATCCCGGGTCAGTATGCGCCTCGGCTTTAATTTCACGGTTCGGTTCATTGTCGGTACAGTGAGGGAACAAAGTGAAAACAAGGTTTTCTTTTGTGTCAACAGGTACAGCTTCAATGACATTTAAAATAAAACTTTACTTGCAGGAAATTCTCCAAGAAATAATTCTCAGATAACATAAAAATGTATACAGTACAAAAAAAATAAAAGAAATGTCCAATTCTACAGCCGTTTACCTCCAGTATTCCCGGTCAATAGGTGTGTTTCCATTATCGGAACTTCTGGGTAAATTTACAGGAACTTCCCGACATGCATGTGTCTTCACTCGACCGGGCCGGCCGAACTTCCGTTTTCCGGGCCGTTTTCAGGAACTGTCTGAGTACCTGATCAGAGTTACTCGGAATGGCTGAGCGAAACTTTTGGTTAACTCATGCTGATTGGTTGCAAGTCAGTAGGAAATGACATCAGCAGACGTCCAAAACAACCGGCAGTAATAAAATTAGAAGAGTTGCTGGTGAAGCAGAATAGAAGCGAAACAAAATAAGCACAGATTGCTCTTAAAATTAAACTCCCACCACTGGAAAACATGACGGGATTCCCCCACAACGACTTAATTCACAGGCCTTTGTTGTCTCACAGAGCTCTGTAAAAAACAGAGCTTCTTCTGGTCTTTGAACGCCACATTTTACATCACACAGCTGCTGTAGTGCTCTGAATGAATTAAATGATGATATACTTCGACATAATAAATTATTTTAATGTTATCAATGTTACTCTGGACGCTTTTTGATCAGTGACATCACTCACTGCAGAAGCAGTCGCGATACGCTGATGTCTGTGCAAAGTCCTGAAAGGGCTGAATTTGAATGGAGACACCAGGACATCGAATCTCCTGGTCAATTTTCCTCTCCCAGAATTTACCCTGACGTTCCGGCAATGGAAACACGCCTATTGAGGGGCCCAGTGTCTGGTACCGGCAACAGGTGAAGGACAGTTCTTTTGAAGGATGGAGTCCCTGAATTTGGACACAGCTGCTTGTCTAATGACTAATGTGTGCGACACAGTTATACGTCCGTGTGGGATTTTAGCATGCATCTGTGCTGTAATAAATGTTCCGTACTGACAAAATCAAAACACAAATTCCTGTACCGTTACACCCCTATTCAGACATGATCATTGTCTCTTTTTGCATTTGCACTCTTGTTAAAACTCACACTATAATGTTTCTTTAAAGTTTCATACATCTGATTGTCCCGTTCAGCCTTTGTGCTACTTTTGCATAATTTTCTTTTGCTGAGTTTGCAGCTCATTCACACCTTCATGTTTCAGTTCCAACTCATGTTGCATTTCTGAGCCTGGTCTGAGCTGCTTCTTTCCGTCTGGTTACCTGAGTTTATTTTAGTTCATGCTCTCTCTGTGACCGACCTTTGTTTGGTTGATCAGGTCGAAGTTCCCCGGTCCCGCCCTCAACGCCAACTGTCAACGTTCAGCAGCAAAACGCCATGGGAGGATGGGACTGGAACAAACCTGCTACCACCAGCGCAGGTATCCAAGTCTCACAAAGAGGTGTGATTAAAAGAGCACATGGTGCAACAAAGAAGGTGATCTGACACCTTCTCCTGCTCCATTATCTGTTAAATAATTTAGGAGGAGGCTTTGGTATGGGAAGTTGCTCAGCCACTACCAGTCCCACTGGTTCTGTCAACAGCACCCCCACCCACCAAACCAAGCCAAACACCTTGGATCCATTTGCAGACATCGGCAATCTGTCTGGCAGCCTTGGAGGTCTGAAACGGATCCTATTCCTAATGTTTTGTCACATCAGTTGCCTTAAATTATTAATAATTGTTTTTATAATCAGGAGGATCTGGATTCTCAAGCAAGCCCACCACTCCGACAGGATCAACCCCTGCCTTCCCTCCTATGGGCTCCCCGTCACGGCCGCCGCCGTCTCCCCAGCACACAGGAGGGTGGCAGCCCCACTCGGGAGCCAGCTTCCCCTCGTGGCAGCCGGGAACAGGAGGCGGTGGAGGGAGACAAGCTCAGGGAGCGGGTCCTGGAGCCCAACCAAAGCCCAGCCCCAGCCACACCTCCATGCCGCACACATCACCCCAAAACCGACCCAACTACAACGTCAGCTTCTCGGCAATGGGAGGAGGCTCTCCCAGTGCGGGGGGGAAGTCACAGGCTGGAATGGGTGAGCAGATGTGGCTGCTGCCCTGTGATCACTGTGGTCCAGAGATTGGGCTAAATTAATGCTAGCTCAAACCGCTGATCTTTTTAATTATTTAAGAGCGGTAAACATTTTTTTTTATTTTGTAAAAACTAATGATGTGAAATAAGTACTGCGGTTGTATTGAAAAGTTATGGGTGCAGCCATGTTTATATTTTTGGATCCTGAGTCATCTGCACACAGCTGTGGTGTTAGTTAAGCATCAGCTAAGAAAAATACATGTTTTAACTAGGGGTGGGACTCAATTAAAAATATAATCTAATTAATTAGAGGCTTTGTAATTAATCAATCTTGATTAATCGCATTTTAATCGCTCAAGAAAATTTGCCCCAAAAGCAATTTTTTAAAATAAAAAATAATGAGGCAGAGAATCAAACAATAGTCATTGACATTATTATTGTAAACACACGCTCTTTTAGCATCATTAGAGACAGAAATGAAGGCAAAAACATATGAAGAGGGATTTCTGATCACTCATTTGATTGTGGTTTTAGTTGTGTTTGGAGCACATAAAGAAGGTTAACATGGTCTTGTAGCCAAGGTCCTGAGCTTTCTTTAGAGGTGCAGCTTGACTATATTGATAAGTAGGGCATGGATGTTGCTGCTAAACTTCCACGTCACCCAATTGGGGGACCCTCGGGCTTAAAGGGTTAAATGCGTTAATTTTTCTAAACGTGTTATTTTTTTCTAGTTAATAAATCATAACGCGTTAAATTCCCACCCCTTATTTTAACATAAAGCAGCAGAACAAAATCTACATGAATCAACAAAAGTCAAAATCATTTGGAGTTTTTTTTGTTTTTGTTTTTAATCAAGTAAATGAGCTGTTTGTTTACATGGAGGGGGCGGGGCTTAAAATGTTTAGTTTAGATGTTTAGTTCCTGTTTAACATATAGGGTCTTTTTTAGTGACTTGTGCAGGTTCAGAATAGGGAGGGTGAGTTTCCAGACATTTCAGTTGGTTGCAACCTGTAACTTCACCACTAGATGTCGCTAAACTACACGCTGCTCTTTTAACTCTGAGCTGATTATTTTTATCACCATCATTATAACTGTCACTAAATGAAGCCATAGGATACGTAAACATAGTTATTTCTAAAAAGTAACTTTGTTTCTTCAAAATTACATTCCACTGTTAATTCAAATAAACTGGAATATAATTAAAACCTTTTTCATTCTTCTTTATTCTGCAGTAGATTTTTAATCAGTTCCAATCATTTAAAAGTGTATTTTCTGCCTTTATGCTTGTTCCAGGTGCAAAGCCAAGAGCCTCGGACGTTAACTTCGATGACCTGCTGTCAGGTCAGGGCTTTGCAGGGACCAAAGAGAAGAAAGGGCCCAGGACCATAGCAGAGATGAGGAAAGAGGAGATGGCCAAAGAGATGGACCCTGAGAAAATAAAGGCAGGATTTTGTTTTATTAATGACATAAGTCACACCGGTCCTAGATCTAGCTCTAGTTTAGTTTATAGTTTGCTCAAAAGCGTTTGGCTGTCAAGAACTCTGTTTATCCCTGAATTAATGAAGCAGCCAATGTAGGCCTTGCATGAGTTTGGTTCACCAATTACTCCTGTGGCTTTCTACCACAGCCAACATTCCTGAAAGCATTTGTCCTAACAGTTGTTTCCAATCGGCTCTTCCCTGGCTGTTGGCGCCTCATGGCTATCTCCCCCCTTTGTGTCCCAGATTCTGGACTGGATTGAAGGGAAGGAGCGTAACATCCGCGCCCTGCTGTCCACCATGCACACTGTGCTTTGGGAGGGAGAGACTCGGTGGAAGCCGGTGGGAATGGCTGACCTGGTTACACCAGAGCAGGTCAAGAAGGTTTACCGCAAAGCAGTCCTGGTTGTTCACCCAGATAAGGTGAGGTCATCCATTTAAACGTGAGGATTTTATGTTTGTGACAAGAGAATGTGGAGTTTCTATGATTCTTTATCTAACCAGGCTAAAGGTTAAGTCCTACAAACAAAAAAAACTTAGAAGAAAATCAGTTTGCCATCAAATTTTGTGCAAGTGAACACAAATTATTTAAAGGTAATGTATGGGATGTTTCTGAATTTCAGAACCGCCCTCTCCATGTTGCACGACACTCTAGCAGCCCCTGAGAGGGATCTCCCAGTTTTCCTCGTGCACGCTCTGTTTACAAGTAGCTGCCGGCTGTAATCTGTAATTGTGAGGCCGTGAGTGCAGAAATCTGAAATGCATTTCTCCAAATAGCATGCCGAACCTTTAGCTTACCTGTCGAGCAGAAAACCGGCGACAGCGGCGTCTGTGGGGAGCCCAACCTTCTCTTTCAGCGCACGCCATCATTGAAAAGAGTCTCCTAAAAAACGCTGGTCTTATTTCTCACTTTGGAGGCATTTCTCTTCTTATCGTAGACTTCCAAGACACTTTTTCTCTTGTGACATTTTCAAAAGAACCCGGTGAGAATGAGCGTATCGCTCTGCACAAACAGAGTGCGCATGCACAGGAAGTGAAAACTAACCCAGGAGCGAGCACGTACGACGGCTTTGCGTTAGCTTCACCAGAATGATTGACAGTTATGCGGACCAATGGTTTAGATGGTCCACCCGGAAGTAAAGAACGTCCACAATACCTTTAATGAAAGTGTAAGTTACAATTGTAAATGTTAAATTCAATAAGAATGGTAAATGGCCTGTATTTGTATAGCGCCTTCTTAGGGTTCTACAACCCCCCAAGGCGCTTCACAACACAATCAGTCATCCACACATTCACACGCTGGTGGTGATGAGCTGCATTATAGCTACAGCTGCCCCGGGGCGCACTGACAGAGGTGAGGCTGCCGTACACTGGCGCCACCGGTCTCTCTGACCACCACCAGCAGGCAAGGTGGGTTAAGTGTCTTGCCCAAGGACACAACAGTAGCATTCTATGGGGGGAGCTGGGATCGAACCTGCAACCTTCCGATTACTGGACAACCCGCTCTACCTCCTGAGCTACTGCTGCCCAAAAGAGCAAAAGAAATGTGTGATTCAGTAAATATAAGTAACCCTTTGACTTGAGGGGCAGCCACTGGGTTTTAGTGCTTTGGTGACATTTTAGTGCTTATATGTGATTCAATTAGTATTACCTTGAAATTTATTTTTATTTTTACACTTTTTTACTGTTATCATAGAAACCCACTTTGCCCCAGATTAATAAAATAAATGCCTAAAATACAAAAAGAATTTCTCTAAAAATATTCATGAAAACATTTTCTTACTTAAAAAGATTTTATTTGCATATTTAAACATTTCAAAATAAAGATTTTAAAAAAGAAAAAAATACAAAAACTCTTCAGATATCACACTTTTTGCTTAATCACAACTTTCCTTAAATGTAGCAAAAACGCAGTTACAAACAGCTTCTATCAGTGTTTTTCCTTTTTAAATCGACCCACGTTGAATGTCAGACAGTTTTCTGGTTCCTGCAGATTTTATTTTAGTTTTTTTTATGCTTTGGAGTCAGAGCAGACAGCTGTTCTCTGCCTGGTAACAAATGGTGGAGCTTTGAATTTCTGCTTCTACCTGGTAAATCCAGCTCTAAGCCACTTTTATGTTACTAAAGTTCCTCACGAGAGCCCAGTCCAGAGAGGCTCAGCTCACTTTTAGAGCTGGTGTTTAAAAATAGCATCAGAGTAAATCTGCCAAATGAAGGCACACAGAAAAAAATAATGCTGCAGAGAAACTAAACCAGCCACATTTTCTTTAGACCTTACACAAGAACTTCTTCATGCATGATGCAAAAAAGGACAAAAACACGATAGAAGCGATCAAAACAATCAGCACCTTGATGATGTTGAAGCTGAGGGCTCCAAAAGCTGGTTTTAAAAAGTCTAACAGGGAACTCCCGTCCTGGTGAACAGCTTTAGCCGTCTCCTGAAGATGGCCGACTATTTCGTGGATGGTGGCGTTATAATCAGGCACAAATGTGCAGCATTCAGAGCCGATAACGGAGCAGGTTCCTCCCTGGGCGGCTAACAGGAAGTCCAAAGCCGCTCTGTTCTGTAGAGCAAGGAGTCGAACGGAGGCCAGTTCGTTGGACATGAGCGTGAGAGCCTTTCCTGTTGAGTTAGCGATAGCTTCTATCGTACGAGACAGATCGGCTATTTGGTCCAACGCAGACATTACGCCGTAAAAAGGAACAAGTGTACCCAGTGCGTTCTTAAACGGTGACTGGAAATGCGTCCCGAACACGTCTGAAGTTCCCCGTCGTACTCGTCTCCTCGGCAGTGACTGTAACACTCTCATGGCCGGGACCACGTGTCCCAATCCACAGCGTCCGTTGTAATCCACCGGAAGATAAGGGTAGGCGAAGTTCCCGCACACCCAGTACATCCCGACGGGCGAGGAGATGGAGCAGCTGGCCGTGCGGCGAGCTAGATCTACGAAACGCTTCTCTCCTGCTGCGTCCAGACAGGCGTGGGGGACGGAATCCAGAGATTTCCAGTCCGTTTTGGTCCCTTCTGCTCCCTGCGTGAACGTGCGCACACAGTCTGAGCGTCCAACAGGAATGTGACCGTCATTCTCCAAACACCAAGTGAACTTCTGAGGAAGGACCAGGATGGGAACCGGTTTGGGGGTTTGGAAACATCTGTTGCAGTTTCCTTGTTGTTCAGAGCAACTAAGAGGTCTCATTTTTATAGTCCGACAGTCGTGGTGGGAATACGAGTCGGGCTGCTGAACGTGCATCAGGCTGCACGTGTCGCAGTCGGAGGCAGGCAGGGCCATGAGAGGCAAACCCTCTCCAGCTGTGAAGGGCATCAGGCCGCAGACGTAGCAGCTGGATTTAGGGTGGAGGTGGTCGGCTACTTGCCACGCCATCGTCAGGAAAATGTTGTTGTCGTCTCTTCTCGTGTCCGGGACCTTCGTGGCCTGCAGGTCTCCTGCGATGGACTCCACCAGGATCAGAACCAGAAGATGAAGAGACATTTTGGTGGAGGAAGTCAAAGTCCTGGCTCTGGATCTTCTCTGTTCGTTTGTCGTGGTCATTTCATTTCAGAAGCTGGAGACCTCAGCAGAACATGCTTCCTCTCTGGAAGTGCAGTGAGTTTGTCTGATTTAAATCTGAGGAACCGCGTGTGTTTGAGTGCACAGAGAACTAAATGTCCGTCCTCTTATCAACCAGAGAAGAAACGATTAGGACCTCAGAGGTGTGGCTACTCAACAACGCTGATTAATGGCTGCAGGACGGCAGGAATTCAGTCATTATGCAGCTTAAGACTGTTGATCATCAATTAAATAGTCACAAAATCACATCCTTTTAATTAGTCTTTTACATAATAAGAGACAGAGCTTCAGAAACAGAGTTAATCATCTGACTTCTCTAATTACTTTCAGCCATTTTCACTGAGTTTCTTTGTCTCACACTCATGTGATTGTATTGAAGTTGTGTGTTAATGTGTTTCCTGTTCATCAACAGCCCTATCAGCAAATCAATGTTAATCAATCAGAGAAAACTAGAAGCTGCTCAGGTTCATTTTGTCCAGGCGTGTTAAGTTTTTTAATTTAAAGGAGCAATATGTAAGAATTTCCCAGTGAAATAATCACAAAACGGTCTAATGTCTCCAGCATGTTGGAAGGAAGGTTACATTGAAACAGATTTCATTCTCACACAGCTGGGGTAGCAGTTTTTTATCTTTCCAAAACAACAAAAACAACAACAACAAACAAAAGAGAGACGACGTAGTTACAATCAGTGAGTTTGTGAGGTTGCCGTGTCTCTACAGCATCAGCATTTGTAATTCAACACCGGCAGGCAAAAAGCTTCACTGAAGCCAGTAAACAGGAGCGACCCAGAAGTTATTTCTTGTACTCCTAAGAAGCCACGGCATCTTTTTGTTTTACTTTATCAGGTAAAGAAGGCTAGAAGCTAACGTTGAGCTAACAATGCTAATGGTGAATTAGAAGCAAATAGTCAGCTCTAAAAATATCTCAAGCTACTTTTTCAATAAGGAACAACTTGATATTACAGTGAAATGAATAATGAGTTAATCCTGGTGTTTTACTTCCTTTAATGAGTCGTTCAGAACTGTAACGGCAAGCTAACAGCAAGACGGCAAACAACCACACTTCCTCTATGTCGGAGAAATATTACCGTAATAAGTGTAGTAAGCGCTCCCTACCGTAAAACACCCAAGAGTGCTAGCACCAGATATGAGCATGTATTTATCTACTCATCAACTTACTGTGTATGACTCGCCTTCGTTTATCTTCTGGTGCTGATCCGTAACTGGCAACAGCCATGAAACTCACGGAACAGCAGTGAGAAAGTGATTGCAGTAACCAAATTTGACCACAGGATGTCATTCTTACTTCATTCTTACATATTGCACCTTTAAGTATGTTTTTGTATCAAAGTGGGTATTTTTTATTGGTTTAACTGTTTTCTACTGTTCTCTGTTCACAGGCAACAGGACAACCATATGAACAATACGCCAAGCTGATTTTCATGGAACTAAATGATGCCTGGTCAGAATTTGAAAGCCAAGGACAAAAACCTCTCTATTAAAAACCACATCAACAAGGAAAAAAGGACGAGTGGGTGGAGATGATGTTAGGATGTCCCGGATTTTATGTGTGCGACCCCCAAATCTGCCTTCATTGCTGCGCTTCGACTCACTCTTCTCTTCTCTTCTCTTCTTGTTCAAAACGTTTAACATCGATGATCACCAAGCAGAGTCCAGATGATTCCCCTGTGGTGCATCAGTCACCACCCTTCAGCCCTTTGACCACATCCCCCCAATCAATGCAACGATCAAAGTTTGGGACGATCAAAAGAGAGTGAGAGAGCAGGAATTGACCAGATAAGAGAAAAACACATCAGGAAGCACGACGAGTAAACATTTCACAACTGAAGAGGCTCAGATATCAGCTAACCCGTGAGGCACAACAGGCTCTTATCATCTGGAAACTGGACTCTTCTTTTTTCTGTCTTAAAACTGATCCACGATCAGTTGTGTTGTATCAAGTCTAGATTTAAGTTTGACTGAAATATCATTGAAATCTGTTCCAGATCGCAGGCTGGGGTTCAGTTCTGTTACAGGATGATCCGGCTTTAGATAAAATATTTTCTGACTAAATAAGCGTAGAAGCTAAAAGACGGTCTCATGTACCAGATACTGTTTGTTTGTTTGCTTGTTTGTTTGTTTGTTTTGGGACTGAGGATTGTATAGTTTAGAGATGAGCACATGTACAGTTCCTTACATGAAGCAACTCAAGGCCTCGTGCGTCACTCGTAAAGTTTTATGAAGAAAGCACAAACTTTTGGTGCAGCTTTGTCAGATTCCTTTTCAAAATAAGATACTTTTTTTTTGGCTAAGGAATTAAATTAACATTAAAAATGTTTACATGTAGCTGATTTGGCTTTGATTTTCTAAACATATCTGCAAAACTTTGCAAAGTAATCTTCCTTTACTTTTAAACTTCAACTTTAATTAGATCAATTTAGCTTTTTCTGTGCACTGAAATGTTTTTCTTTAAATGAACACTTTTATTTTTGCAGTTTTTTGCACCAGTTTCTATCAACACTAAAGTACAGGAACCTTGAGCTGCAACTGAAACAATGTGAATTTATTTGTTGCTCATTACGGTTGCTGGGGTCATTATTTTATGCGTCGGCTTCAATTTTTTGGACGATTAATGCAAAAACTAAAACGTTTGTGTAAAATACATTTCTTGTTTTATACATGCTGATAATGCAATGCTAAACACACAAAACTCATCTTTTTTTGCTCCTCATTACCTTATAGAATATTTGCCTTTGTGTGTTCACAAACTGATGAAATTCTTTACATTGGATGGTGTCCATGCTATTGAGCAGCTATGCCTGATAATATGTTTGCTCGTGGGGTTTATTTAATTTTTTCTTTGTTCTGACTGGATTTTGACCTGAAGAAGTGCTGTAAAGTTTTAATTCATCCACGATGGACCACAAAACAGGAGGACATTTGTATCTGAAATCCCTGAAAATAGAGAAGGTCTCAGGCTGAAAACTGCGAAACTTGAAGCTACTGTTTAGTTTTAGTGATAATTTTATTTATACAAGAGAAGATGAGCGAAGTGTGCCGCGTCTCTGAGGATCTCCGTGTGAAACAACCCCCGTGAGCTCCCTCTCCGACTGAAACTGGAATCTTACAGCTATATTGAAACGCTAACCTCTATAACGTAGTCAGTGGATGTATGTTGTTTGAATTTGTCGTGTGTATGAGTCAGATCTGAGTCCTTTATGTCATGTGTTTGCCTGTCTGCTGTTCAAGTATTAACTGAATTGTGTAAAAAAGAAAGATACATGTTTCTTTTTAGCGACTGTTTACTGTTAAGGATGTACATAATGAGCAAGTGCAGTGCACAACAATAAACAGTAAACAGAGGAACTTACCTGCGTTTTTCTCCGTGACCACTAGAGGGCAGAAACATGATAAAAATCTGCTGCTGTTCTATGAAATTAAATGAGAAAAGAAGAGGAGAAAAACTTTCCTTATTTAAAAAAATTGTTCAAAATGCTATGGAGGCTCATTTCTGCCACTTTGATGAAAAATAGATTCCTAATGTGATCATGAGCTACTAAGTAATAAATATTAGGACTTTCTGCTTTTTTTATCGAAGGAGCCAAAACATGTTTCCATAAATTACAATTTACAATAAAGATTTTAAAATTGAACTTTTAAAAATAATGTTTTATTATCACAATTTACACAGAATTAGCTCATTTTAGTGCAGAAACAAATGTTTTTTTTATACCATTCAAAATTAATACATTATAAATAAATAAAATAAATTAAAAAAATACATTAGAAATTCAACAGAATCTTTAATCTGGGGTGCGTAGTAGTTTACATTTTTAAAGTGACTTAAATGATGTTAAAATTTGACTATCTGACCCTGTTGTATGATATAAAGTAGGTAATCTAGTTTATATTTCCCCTAAGTCCTTCCCCTTACATCCCTGCGCGGGACTCTTTGCTCCCGCTGAGTTTTTGACCATTACCGCCCGCACCTGCATTGTGTGTGTTACACTCCCGCCCGCACCCGCAAAACTCGGAGAAATTTTTCCTGCACAATAAAAGAGATGCATTGATTTTGTGTCCTCTCTGGTCCCGCAGGAGAAAACATGTCATTTTATAGGCTAGAAACCCCATGAATCTCTTTGTTTTGTTTCTCAGGACATGTATGGCATGTCTCATGCATGTCTTTTGATACATTGGTCAGGATTAGCGCACTTTGTTTTCATTTAGTTTTTAAACCTTAAACACCGCGGCGTCACCAGGGTCACAGGTGATGCCGCAGCACGTGTGATCGAAGTCTCCATGCGCTATGGCGAGTGATTTCTGCCACGACTAAGCCTAATATAACCTAATAACCAGACTCTGGAGAAGGTAAAGCTGATGACATCGCCTTGTGAATGTCTGCACTGTCACCACGCTACAGAGACGACGTGCTTCTCCGAGGGCTTCTTCTCAAACGTTAATGTTAGACGAGGCTCTCCTGCGGCTGGTAATCCATGGCAGAAATCACTCGCCATACATGCTCGTCCCGATCCCGCACTGTTTCTTTTAGCTGCCGGCTCCTGCCCGCAGCAAAGTTCATACCGCCCGCTTCTGCGAGATTTGTGTTGGGTCCCGTGGGACCCAATCCCAGTGCAGCCCTCAACTTCCCCTGGCCACTACAACAAAATTAATCATTCATGGGAGCCATAGAGTGTTGACCAATAGAGTTGTGTGTCCACAAGAGGGAGATGTCAATCAGACATCAAGAATGCAGCCCAGTTCCCAGCATGCACTACAGGGTGACGTCAGAAGAAGCCCAAAGTTTGCAGCGGAGCAGCTACAACAAATATTGAAGCTAATGATTCCTCAATTGCCTTCAAATTGTCAAAGGAAATTTAAAAAGTTTCGAACTCACCGTGAGACGTTTACAACAGTCTAGTGGAATTTAAATTTGAGACGCTTTTAAAAGATGGCGGGAGCTTCGTGATCTACAAAGGCTCAAAACCGAGGAAGACTTGGCAAAGTTTCTTTTGGACATATAAGTAAATACTAAGTAATCGATTGTATTTTAGAGAATTGTAACAGAAATCTTATTTAAATAGAAGAAATAGTGCAGATAATTGTTGTATGCTGCATTTACCGTAAGCTAATATGGTGCTAGCTTGAATGCTAGCTTGACCTGCACTGAATTAGTGTCAGTCTGTAAGTTCAAGCTAATTGTTTAAGAGGAGGGAGTGGAACAAAAAGACATTTATCTTTTGTGTATTGTAGCTGAGTGATTAGCCATATGCTAACCATATGCTACATTGGACTATAGACCCCATGACACGTGACGTCACGCACCCAAGCTCGCGCCCTCACCTCTGGCTGGAGGGCAAGAGGCCGACACCTCCCCGTTGACCACTGTTGTGTTTGCCATTCAAATTTGAAAATCTTCTCTTCCTCTCCATGATGACGTCATGCTACGGACCACCGCTTTAATTCGATAGCTCATACTTATCTTATATTAATACATGTGATTTACTAAAAATCTTGGTGAAAACGTTAAGTTGATCTTTCTTTTTATTTTACTTCAAAAAATGTATATTACAATAAAACATAAATATCAGTTACATCAGTGTGTAAATTAAAGTAAAAAAGACAAAATAAAAATGCCAAGCTAACATAGCACATGTCTAGGTCTCGTAAAGAAAGACCTGATCTGTTAAACTGCAACAATCTGCAGCGTTACGATGCTGCTGCTGAATGTTTGTGTGTCACGTGTGAGAAGCAACGTGAGGACGGGTTTTCCTTTGGGACGTCACGTTCATTGGAGACAGGACTGCAGCAGCACAAGGGGGGTTGGACTGTCCAGAAGATTATTTAGGATAATTGAAAAATAACTTCCAGTCAGTAAATTCACTGCAGCAGTTTGTTCCAGGTTTCCCTTCCTGCTGCTCGCTCTGCTGCTGCTGCTGACGCAGATCCAGGGAGGGATTCAGAGCTGATGGGTGTGCATCATCACCAGAGGCTGAGGTTAATGATGTGATTTCTACATACAAGGAGTTTTAAATACTAATCTTAAAACTTTGGAGAGTTTTAAATGCAACTTCAGCTTCTGTTTATGTGCAGGAAAAAAAGAAAAAAGTCTTATCTTTTTAAAAGATCACGTGATTGATCACTTATTTATATAAAACATGAGCTTTTGAGGCATTGTGGTAATCCATCCATCCATCCATCCATCCATCCATCCATCCATCCATCCATCCATCCATCCATCCATCCATCCATCCATCCATCCATCCATCCATCCATCCATCCATCCATCCATCCATCCATCCATCCATCATCTTCTTCCACCTATCCGGGGTCAGGTCGCGGGGGCAGTAGCCTATAAGCATAGAGGCCCAGACTTCCCTCTCCCCAGCCACTTGGGCCAGCTCCTCCGGGGGAATCCCAAGGCGTTCCCTGGCCAGCCAAGAGACATAGTCCCTCCATCATGTCCTGGGTCTTCCTTTGGGTCTCCTCCTGGTTGGACGTGCCCAAAAAACCTCACCAGGGAGGCGTCCAGGAGGCATCCTAACCAGGTGCCCGAGCCACCTCAACTGGCTCCTCTCGATGTGGAGGAGCAGCGGGTCTACTCCAGCTCCTCCCGGATGACCGAGCTTCTTACCCTATCTCTAAGGGAGAGCCCAGCCACCCTGCGGAGAAAACTCATTTCAGCCGCTTGTATCCATGATCTCATTCTGTCTGTCACTACCCAAAGCTTGTGACCACAGGTGAGGGTAGGAACGTAGATTTACCGGTAAATCAAGAGCTTTGTCTTCTGGCTCAGCTCTTTCATCACCAACTGGTCCTGCTTCATATGTTTGAGAAACTCCTCCTCAGATGGATTATTTACTGGACAGTTACTGTTAAATTCCAGTCAGCTGGGAAATGTTCTCCCGTCTCTGGAGCGCCGCTTCAGTCTGAGACCTCATTAAGAGCAGCGTGTTTTCTCACGGCCTCTCTGCTGAATGATGGTTATGAAACTAAACATTATAAGTGGATTTCCTCTGAAATGTTCTGATCTGTGGTTATTCACCTCATGGAGCACGCTAGTAATGTATTTCTATTGTTTTGCTACCAGCTGAGGCTGAAAGGACTGATTATATGAATTGGTGATTTTTCTTCTAGGTTTTTAATCATTGCGGTTGTGTGAAAAACAAGGTTTTTGTTAATAAAATATCATGTTTTCAGGGAACAAGTTGAGTTTTTATCATCTGCTTAGGGAGTCTCTTTCATGTCTTCACTGACCTGCACGTCCAGAGGTCGTCTTTGAAACACAGACCAACCTTCCTGTTACTGGAACGCAGCCAGCTCATGGATTATACCCAAGGTTACATCTCAAAGATGTTTCTGGTAAAGCTGAGAGGCAAAAACTCCAAATTTTAAATGGGAAAAGCTGCAAAAGCTTCAAAGATGCTAAATGTTCTCATGTTTCAGTAATAATACAGATAAAAAAAGGACTATATATATTTTTTTCTTCTTCAGATGATTAGCACCACATTTGATGAATTTCAGCTGTGTGGTTTTAAATCATTACAACATAAATAGCATTTTTGCAAAGTAAAAATAAAAATTGTGTGCCTACTAAAAAATGTGACAAGAATAGGTGATAAAGGTCACTTTAGACCTTTTTGTTATATTTGCATACAAGAGCTTTACATGGATGTTAGAAATGTTCACCTCTTACATCATTTTCTGCAATAATAAATTACCACAGTGTCATGAAGTAGAGATGAAATTGGACCCAAACACAGGAGAGCAGGTTGGCAGGTTTAAAATGAATTGATTAATTGAATAATGGCAGGAAGGATGATGTGACGGGAAGACAAGACGAGGATCTGACACAAACACAAACTGAGGGTTTAACCTCCTGAGACCCAGCAATTCATTTTTGTGCACTGTAGTGCACATTTGTTTTCTGATCATATTTCTCACAGTATGCATGCCACTCAGCTAAATCCTTATAGTTCTGAGAAAGGACAGCTGTAGCTTTAAAATGATGTCACTTGTATGGGGGTGTGGCCTTCCCAACCTGTTTTTTCCCCTGTTTAAAAAATGGCTATCATCTCAACAAGCACATTTTACTCAAAAAAGAAAGGTGAGAGTGTTTTTGTATTTAAAATGCTTTTAAAATTGTACAATTTGATGGATTTAACAAAACTAGCACCTAATAAGTATTTTGAAAGAGTTTTTTGAAGGAAGCTTATTTTGTTTCATAGAGAAAATAAGCAATTTATTAATGTTCACTGTAGTGCACGTCAGGACTTTGTACATATGTTTTTGTTCCTTTTCTAGTGGACAGTTCTCTGACAGAGGCAGAGAGAAATCTAACCAGAATAATTGAGGGAGACATAGACATAGATCTTTCAGAAGATGAGACTCGAATAGAATAGAATAGAATAGAAGAATAGAATAGAAGAATAGAATAGAATAGAATAGAATAGAAGAATAGAATAGAATAGAATAGAATAGAAGAATAGAATAGAATAGAATAGAATAGAATAGAATAGAATAGAAGAATAGAATAGAAGAATAGAATAGAATAGAATAGAATAGAATAGAAGAATAGAATAGAATAGAATAGAATAGAAGAATAGAATAGAATAGAATAGAATAGAATAGAATAGAATAGAATAGATGTATTGATCCCACAGTGGGGGAATTTACAGAGAAATTCAAGAGAGCCAGGCAGGAGAGGGGGAGAACACAGATGAAGAAGCTGATGAAGATGACCAAGATGGAGGGACAGATGCAGTCCAAGAAAGACAGAACCAGCTAACATGTATCGTTGTCCAATCTGGGCCAAACCCAACATGCACGAATGCATGTTGGGTTTGGCCATACATTCATGGCCATACATGCATGCATGCATCTGGGCCAAACCCAACATACATACATGCATGCATGCATGTATGTTGGGTTTGGCCCAGATGAATGCGTGGGTGGGTGGGTAGGTAGGTAGGTTGGTAGGTAGGTAGGTAGATAGGTAGGTAGGTAGGTAGGTTGGTTACATGTCATTCATAACATAATAAAAGTTTTGTAAAAAGATTGTGCCTGGGAAGCCAAATCTAACTGGGTTAAAGGTGTTTGTTCTTGCAAGTCCAAGTGGATTAGTACTTGATTTTGAAAAGAACGTCTTCGCTCAAGTTCCACACATGGGAATCGGTGGAAATGCTCTTCTACGTCTTACTGAGACGCTTCTAAGATGATCTTTAGTCTACTTTGAACGATATTTTACCACTATTGGTCTTCTTGATGCTCTTAAAGCCAGGGGTCTTGCTGCTACAGGAACCATTCAAAAGAACAGGATCCCAAAGGAGCGCCACTTTAGGGCAGGTCAGCGCCACTTTAGGGTAGCTCAGGAGGTAGAGCGGATTGTCCAGTAATCGGAAGGTTGCAGGTTCGATCCCGGCTCTGGCCAGAGAATGCTGCTGTGTGTCCTTGGGCAAGACACTTAACCCGCCTTGCCTGCTGGTGGTGGTCGGAGGGACTGGTGGCGCCAGTGCTCGGCAGCCTCGCCTCCGTCAGTGCGCCCCAGGGCAGCTGTAGCTACATTGTAGCTCATCCCCACCAGCATGTGAATGTGTGTGTGAATGGGTGGATGACTGATTGTGTTGTGAAGTGCCTTGGGGGGTTGTTGAACCCTAAGAAGGCACTATACAGGACATTTACCATTTTATTTACCATTTACTCCTGACAACAACCTGAGCATGAAACCAAGAAGGTCATCAGAAATGATTGTGCAGAGACCTGATGAATTGGCAATCAATAAGAAAGTATGGTGCCATCCTCTTGCCTGAAATGGTTAACAGTGCAAGCCCTTTCAGATGCAGAATGCCTGGGTGCATGTGTGAGATGTGTGAAGTGCATGTTCCTTTGTGTCTCCTAAACATCCCAGTGTTTCCTCAGGTATCACAAATGACTCGACAGTTAGAAAATGAAAACCTCAGTGTATTCTACAAAAGTGGCTTACAGCTAGTGAAACATCAATTACTTCTAACTTGACCCATAATCTACTTTTCCATGAATTTACTAATTTTAAATGTGTTGTCTATGATTTGACAAACTGTTTACAAAGATTTCAGGGGAGTTTTGTACATTTACAATTAGCCATTGAATTTTGCTACGTTTGTTATCAATTAAGTCCTGACGTGCACTGTAGTGCACATGTTGTAAAATTAAAATTAAACAAGGTAAAAATGAAAAAATCATTGCAATGTGTTTTTGACTCTCCCAACACCTGATTTACCTGAAAAAATGTTTTGAATCAAAACTTTTTTTTCCCTGGGTCTCAGGAGGTTAAAGGCACATTTCGCAGTTTTCCTTGTTTTTAGCACCCCCTAGTGTCTGTTATTAATTATCTGTGGTCAAACCAAAAGTAAAACTCTTCTCCTCGCTGTGCGTTCGTCTTTTTAACACCTTAATCTAACTGCTGAAACGTCTCCTCAGCCTTCATTAGTGTCTACAGGAGCGGTTCATCACTAAATCAAACAAATCAGCTGTGTTCATGATCTAAAACATGCAGGAAACATGCTGGAAGCAGACTGCAGGCATGTCAGCTCATTTTTTTCCACAGGTGCAGCCCGCCACTCTGAAGTTGCAAACGTGATATTCTGGCCACAGAGGACAGTAGGGGTCTGAGTGACATTTCATTAACCCTGTAAAGCAGTGTTTCCATGTTACCCTTTCAAACACCAGTGTTTCCCTGATGCCACACACTGTGTGATTAACAGGCATCTGCAGCATGTGATGTTCTCCTGAGGAGGCAATGCAAATATGTAAATCAGGTGGGCTGAAGCACAGACATGGAAAACATGCAGGGCAGGGGGTCCAATGCCTGGCATTAAGAAACCCTGCTGTAAAGGGTCGTTTTAGCACAAACTGGCTCAAGAACATGGTTTAAAAGTATGAAAAAGTTGGTTTTAAATACACAAGGATAATCAGGGGAACAGGTGGGTAGGGTAAGAGGGGCAGGTGAGTCAAATCAACACTTAATGAGGGAAGACAAGACCCAAGAGACTGCAGGAGCAGATCATAGTACCAATTTGATCTGTTTCAAAGATTAATTACATGTCATGGACTGAATGTGTCTGCCAGTTGTTCATTAAACTATTATTACTTGATCATGACAGTTTTTTCTCTTTCTTTTTATTTATGTTTAAATTTCATCATCATCATCATCATCATCATCATCATCATCATCATCATCATCATCATCATCATCATCATCATCATCATAGCACTTTCCAACAAGTGTCACCGGGTGACCTATAAGTGATGTACGGAACAAAACCAGTTTAAACCAACAGCGTTAAGAATCATTTCATTTTAAATAAAACAATCAGGTAGATAAAAAACACATAAAAAAACATTTACAAGAACATCCATCTAGAATGAGAAGTCAAAGAGCCAACAGTCATATCAAGGGAAGGTTAAACAGTACAAATTTATCTTCAGAAGTGTTTCTATCAGAGTGTTGGAGCTTGTCTAACAGATATTTGCGACTGAACTCCACAACCTTGATGCCAGGACGGAAAAAGGCCGGTCTCTCCTGGATTCCCACCGAGCCCTCGGAACCACTAATAAATCCTGCTCTGCTGATCAGAGAGGGCGAGTAGGAACATGCGTATAGGAACTCCACCAATCAGGAGGTTTAATTTGAAATAAAATTCAAACTAAAATGAATTATGTCATCAGTTTGACCAAAACGGACCAACAACCTTTGTAGACCATCCTTAGGAAAAGTCATCCTATTTTCTTTAGAGAAACTGGTCCTGCTGAAGGTTGATGTCCAAACAGGAAGTGGAGTTCTGATCATTAGAAAAAAATGTTCTCTGTCAAAACTAAACTTGGCACTAAAGGTCTGAACCTCGTTTAAATAAAGATCAAAAACATTTGTCATAATCATGTAATTACAGCAACCTGCAGCTGAAATCAATCATTCATGGCTGGCAGCGCAATCTCGTGTTCCAGTTATTAAGAATGTCCTTTCTGATGCAAGATGGGTGTGTGTGTGTGTGTGTGGGTGTGTGTGTGTGTGTGTGTGTGTGTGTGTGTGTGTGTGTGTGTGTGTGTGTGTGTGTGTGTGAACCTGTACTTGCATGTGCAGGAATGTGGAGTTCTCCTTCTACGTCTCTAATGTTTGACTGTGCAGATTTCTCACAGGAAGCAAAGATCTATATTTCCACACTTCCTGTTGCATCACTGTGTTCAAAAACAGGAACAAGTGGCCGGTTGTAATTTACAAAGACTGACAGTGTTAAAGTTCTCTCACACGCTGTATTAATAACAAGGTGAAACCTAAGACCTATTATTTTTTAAACCATCTCTCTGGATTGGCGCCACCATGATTCCCAAATCTCTTCAGGTGTCAACTTCCTGCCTCTGCCTCGGTCAGAGAGTCTTACTGGTAATTCAAAAATAGTAATTTCCTCTTTGGCCGTGCCGTTGCATCGCAGAAAGCAACTACCCGTCGTCCAACACAAAGAAATAAAACAATCGAACAGTAACTTTCCCAGACGTATTAATAGCCTACTGTTGTTGGGGTCTGCAGCTTTGTGCCCCTGCAGCTATGCTCCCTGTTCTTTAGGGTTAAGCTGTCTGTAGCAGGTGCTGCTGCAGTTGTTCACTCTATAGATGGAAGTCAGTCCTGAGTCATTTTCCTACCAAACAATAATAAAAAACACGTTGGGGGTGTGGGGAGTTCCTGATAGGAAAACACACCTCCAGGAGTATTCCTGTGTGGTTGTGTTTACACCATCTCTACAGCCCATCAGGCCTTTCTCTCACTCAACGTCTCATTTGCTTATTATCAACACACTTCCACTGTCATTACACTGACCCAAGATCAGCTTCCTGCAGACTGATTGTAAACAAACATTTTTTATTGAAATATTTATTTATTTATTAAGAGATCCAGGAACAGTACCAAAGGCATTTATCTTATTGCACTAATCAGTTGATAAGTCTCTGTTAAATTAAACCAAAAGAAAGATTAAACAGAACTAGCAATACACATCAGTCCTAACCTATAGCCTCTAAAAGAGATCATTTTTGATCAATTACGTAAAAAATATTAATTATTGGCCAGAAACATGCAGAGTAAACTCATTTTGGTGTTTGGATCCTGATTCAGATATCAAACCGAGGTCACATCCCAGAACTTGTTCAGCCCGTTTGAACCCACTGTGGGTCCGGAGGGGTGCTGCTGTGCTGTGAATGACTTCCAACCCAATAGAACACTATATTGTAGATGTACTTGGGATTTAATTTTTAGCATGCAGAGCACAGATTCACTCATTAAAAAAATCTCCTCGACTGAACTGGAAAAGAGAATTAAAGGTGACAAATGCTTCCAGTAAGCTTTTGATCTACAGCGTGTCTAAATCCATCAAACTTACAGATGGCTCTGACCCAGTCAAATCTGACACCATGCCCTCCATACACACACACACACACACACACACACACACACACACACACACACACACACACACACACACACACACACCTTTAGATGACTGCAGACACATGGACATACACACTCTGGCCCGTCGGGGCTTCAGATAGGACCGGTGTGTATTTTGACACCGTGGATCAGAAATAGATCATCATGCCCAGAGACCCACTGAGCCACATAAAGACTGTCACTTTACTGCAACCACAACAAACACTCAAGATGTCAGCTGGAGGGACACTTTATTTTTCACTTCAGGAGGTCTGCTGGGATGAGGCAGTTTGGTAAGTGATGCTCAGATTTACAGGATTTCAGAATAAAAGCTGAGATTGTTGTCATCCTTGCACAAGATTTTTAAACTCAGTAAACAGACAGAGGACATTTGGTCTGGTGCCGTTTTGCTTCTTATCTTTGTTTAAAACCAGAAACTTGCATTTATTAAACTTTTCAGGCTGTCTTTGTCTTTTTAGAGAACATTTCCTTTAAATTATGACTAAACAGCAGAGAGATGTCAGCAAAGGGCTTATAATACTACTGATGTCGCTGAATGTTGAGGTGAATGCTGGTTGCTCAGCACAACAACCATCTCCACCTCCTCAGCCTTCCTACAGCATCCTTGTTTATACCTCCCTTTAAGGATTTGTGCACAATTTGTTTTCACAAAACATCCATATTTTTGTGCCTTTATAGGTTTGGTGTGTCTCTTCACCAAGGATACCCATCAAATCTATGATCTGTGATCATTCTTTTGTCTGACTGTTTTTCTATAAACTTTGAGGCTAGGAGCAAACTTTTCTGTCACTCAGACATTGTTCAGATCCTTTTGTCACAAATCGTCATTGTTTATATTCTGTAAGAAAAAAAAATCTTGCTTTCAGGCACGTGGACAGATGCTTTCAAGGTTATAATATCATCATTTGGAAAAACATGGCCATAGAAAAGTTTGGAGTTATGCTCATTAAAAGAAGTGGCTCTCATTTTCTTCTCCCCTAATCATGGAGGATCTGTGTCCCTTATACGTGACTCAGTGATGTGGTTTGGAGGGTCAGTTTTTGTAAACACACTGGCACCACTCAGTCACTAGCTGTGTTTTGTTCAACTGGTCTAATTGGTGTATCATTGCAGTCTTAACGGCTGCAGCAAAAAGTCGAAGCCATATGTCTGACACTCATTTACAAATAACTTAGCAATGTTAAAGGCGTGAAAGTGGTTTGTGAAGAGGGCAATGGTGAGCTGGAAGGGCAACGCTTCATTGTTGTGGATCTGCAGTGGCCATTTTGAGCGAAGATGCTACATAAACAGAGCCTGGTAAATGCAATACATTCAGAGGTTGGGTAGAATCTAAAAATATATCCTCCTGCGACAACTGCTGTGTCCTCTTGGCAAAAACAGCAGCTAAGCTAGCGTACTACAACACCACGATTAGCCAAGCTAGCTCCACGGTCAGGAAAAGAAAAGCTACATATGGATGGTACCATCCAATTTTACCTATGCATGTAAAATTGGCAGCAGATAGTTATATTTTTCTGTAGATGATTGAATTGTACTGTGACAGCCTGAGTGTAGCTGAGGACTCCTTTAGATGCTGTAGTGCATCTACAAGCATAGAAATCAAAGCAATAGATAATTTAAAAAGTAAACAGCCAATCACATTTGGTTTCTAGGGAGAACTGGAGAATTTTGGGCCAATCTGCATCCTTGAAGTTAATGCTTGTGGGGCGCTGGCCGACAGCACTTGTGCTACAGAAAATAACTAGCTAGCATGCTAGTAGGTGCTGGATCTCTTTTTCCCTCTGTCACTTCCTCAACACACTGACTGTTGGTTTAACATAGAGCTGAAATCATACCTGTTTTAATACTTATGGACTATAAAGGGAAATATTTAACATATTTTCACCAGCTGCCACTTGCTCCCAGGCAAACAATCAATCAAAAATACTATACAACTATCAATAAATTACATTTCTACTTAGAAGCTGGAAGTTCTGGGTTAGAAAAATCAAATTAATTTTCTCCCAAAGTCAGAAAGTTGGAGATTCCCAACCTCAATATGGCTGCCTAGAATAGAAAGCGGTAATAACTACATTAACATGAACACCAATGTGACATCTAGTGTGTGGAGGTTGTAGTTGCAACAATAGAACAAGGTTTCCAGCCGTCGGGATGTCAGGTTCGCTGCCGATACGTGAAGTGAGCAGCCAGCTCCATGACGACCTAAACTCACTCTGGTTTTAGATCTTTTATGGTCGCTCCTCTTCTGAGAAGGATTACGACATCTTCTGGGCTCAGAAGCAGCTGGTAGACTTGCAGAGTCCACCATTTTCCACAGAGTCAGCCTCACTGTGCCGAGCAAACTGTTTACCGTATTTGGCAACCCGCAACGGTGCCCTCTAGTGGCTGGTAGATGTAAACATAAACCCAGTGTCGTGCCCGTCAAAATAAATATTTGATTATTTTTTATTTAAATTATAGCTTTTAAAGGAAATACTGCACACCTCTAAATACGCAGAGGAGGTATTATTTCTTTATAATATAACTTTTTATTAAATCGTTCCATATTCAAACTTTAAATGATTTTCACATTTGTTGTTTATATCTAATAAAATTAGTCCCACATGCTGGATGTTTGAATAATGTTATAAACAAAATGTAGAGAAAAGATTTGTTATCCAAGTTGAATTGCATGGTCACAGACTGTAAACGCATTATTAAAGCAACGATCTAACCACTAAAGATGGATGAAAGTACCTGTGAGCAACAGTTAGAGCTTTTATTTTCTTGCAGCTGAATAACATTTTGATCTGCAGCATCCATGCCTTCAATAAAAAGAGCAAATGAAATCAGATTAAGTTGAGTCTGAGGCAAAAATCAGCCCCACTTCCATTAACGGTCCTCCGGCTGTGTCTCCGATGAGAACCCTAAAAGCCGTGGCCGTTCTGCTGAGCACCTTTCCCTGCACACGCTGGTTTATCTAGACCTGCTGTGTAGGAGGGGAGATTATGGTCACAGCCGTCTCCATGGTGATGAGAGGCTGCCTGCTCTTTCGAAACACCCTGAGGCTGAATTTGCAAAGGAGCTAAAAGGTGTCAATAATTTATCAACCCTTGATCTTCGTGTTTACACGTAAAATACAGAACTGTTGCTGTAAATAAATACAGACACCAACCTGGTTTTTGTCTTTACAGCAACATTCGAATCATGTTTTTTCTCTTCTGTTATTTATAAATACATTTTGAGCTTTCTTAGGATCAACATTATGTCTTCTAAGTCAGTTTGACCTTTC
>SSNS01000012.1:914484-1174484 GCA_006937985.1 Aphyosemion australe | reverse complement strand
TAAAATATAATCCTGCGTTCTGCAAGACATCCAGCGTGCTGAATTGTTAAAATGCTTAAAGTTGATATAGCAAATCTACAGAACAAGCTAGGTTTTGAACGCAAACACGGTCACCTAATGCTGCGTTCGATTTGTCCTAGGAACTCGGAAATCCCGACTTACTAGTAGGAAAAATCAAATAAAACTTCCCGCAAAGTCGGACCTCCCAGTCGGAAACTCTGAAGTTTTTCAGAGCTCCGACCTCTAGATCCAAGATGGCAGCTCTCCGTATCAACAACAGTAAGTTTTGGTTGAAATGTGTTTATTTTACAAGACACACATATAAGAGTGCGTTTAAAATCAATGTTACATGTAGCGCTTGCATCTGTAAGCTGAACAAACTAAAAGTTCTTATTAGTTGTCTGTGTTCGTTGAGAGCTACCAAAACAGCAGTTTTCGAGGGCGCCGCCATATTGAAATTCCGACTTCTCCGACTACGGTAACCAGAACGCTGTTAACTCGGGTGTGATGTCATTCCTAGTTCCGAGTTCCGACTTCTGAGGTAAATCGAACGCACCATAACACTCACCCCTCTCTTCGGGAATCTTCAATGGTTCTGCTTCCACCAAAACCGGAAACCTGTACTGCCAGAGGAAACGAGATAGCGCTAAACACCAGTTGCTGTTTTCTAGGTCCAATCGTCTTTTGTTGTCCGTGACTTCAGATGGTGTTTTTCTTTTGGGGACTCTGGTAGTTTGTCTTAGCTATAAGGTTGAAACATTTTAAACTATGTACCCAAACTTTAGACCAAAGATCACAGTTTAAGAGATCCAGACAAGAAAACACGTTCAACCATCTCTTTCACAAAGCTTCTTTAGGTTTTAGGGTCTAAATTGTCGCCTCAAACTCCTGCTGGAAACATCTGTGGCACAGCGTAGATGTTTCAGCACAAGCAGCAACAAACTGGCTCCATTTCGTTTTGCTTCCTTGACGTATTTCCCATCCATCTGTTTCATTTGACTCAAGGCCTTGCAGGTGCCGAATCTCATCAGCAGCCGTGCAACCTAAACGTCATGAAACAAAGATGAGTTATGTACAAGACGAGCATTTCAAAATTATGCTCGGTTGCAAAATTTACAGCACATCTAAGCGTTAGTGAACAATTCTGATGCTAATCAAACGTGTCGGAGGACATTTGGAAATAGATTTTTGCCAGCGGTGTTCAAATTTACTGGTTTGGTTTATGTCATGGATGTTAGCGTCAATAATGAGACAGCATTTAAAGTTTGTATTTCAGCAGACTGCAGCTCTTCTGAAGGTATTTGATATATCTGCAACCTGGAAAAGTAATCACCCTCTATTAGTCAGAGCTCACAGCTTCTGGTGTAACATTTAAACAGCTGAGTGTAAATACAAGCTTCTACTCAGGTGTAAATGCTGCTGAGTTTTAGGATTTTTTTTCCACGTCTTCCAGAATTTCCCCAAATTCAAACAGTCCTTCTATCATAGAGCTGCCCTGATTTTTCTTAAACAGATATCAGTTAGATAAGAACTACGTTTAACCCATAACTGCGTTTACCTTGGGTGACTCCGGTCCTCGAGGGCCGCTATCCAGCATGTTTTAGTTGTTTCCCTGTTCCAGCACACTTGATTCACCTGCACAGCAGCTCACCAAGCTCTGCAGAATCTTGTTAATCAGCTGCTGATTAAATTAACAAAATGTGCTGGATAGCGGCCCTCGAGGACCGGAGTTGCCCACCCTATGAAACATTTAAACCACACTATGCAACTTTTTCATATTTTAAATCATTTTCTTGAGCCAGTGTGTGCTAAAATGACCCTTTACAGGGTTAATGAAATGTCACTCAGACCCCCGCCGCCCTCTGTGGCCAGAATACCACACTTGCAACTTCAGAGTGGCGGTCCAGTCCCTGCTGGACTTAGTAAAAAAGAGCTGACATTCCTGGTGCTGCAGTCTGCTTCCAGCATGTTTCCTGCATGTTTTAGATCATAAGACAGCTGATTTGTTTGATTTAGTGATGAACCGCTCCTGTAGACACTAATGAAGGCTGAGGAGACATTTCAGCTGTTAGATTAAGGTGTTAAAAAGACGAACGCACAGCGAGGAGAGAAGTTTCACTTTTGGTTACACTAACGAACACTAGGGGGTGCTAAAAACAAGCCAAAACTGCCAAGAGTTCCTTTGAAGTATTTTGTAGAACAATTTGACTAGTTTGGATATGGACACTGTTTAAACAAATTTATTCTACAGATAACTAATAGAAATAGTAATAATCTTTGTTTCTAATAAACCAACATTATTATTATTATTATTATTATTATTATTAGTATTATTATTATTAGTATTATTATTATTATTACTATTATTATTATTAGAATCAGAATCAGAAGGTTTTTATTACCGTTGTCATTGAACGCAGCTCACTGACTAGGAACTTGTTTCTGTGATAAGGTGCAACATAAACACACATAAAAACACATAATAGGTAAACTTATATAATTATGATGATTATATAAGTTGGTCATGTTATTTTTAGTTGATTCTAGTCAATTAAATATTTCTTCTGCTGCAATTATCAAAAGAAATATTTGAGTTAATGTTGCATAAAGTTTTGATGAAAAAGTTGGATACTGGTAAAAGCATCACGCCACAGCAGAATTATTGAAAACAAAGATGACCTCATTCTTTTTAAATGATGTCATGCATGGATGACATAATCCTGCAGGTATGTAAGCCTCCTTGGAGGATTTTTTTTCAACTATCTGATTCAATTATTCATCTAGCAGCTTCACTGTCTGGGGAAAAGACACATGTTTATACCTAAGGGCATGCAGGCATTTTTATTCTACATAAAAAATAGCTAAATTTAGTTCTGACCTACTGTAAAGATTTAGCTCATTTATTGGACTAAACACCAGAGAAACCTGGACTTCTGTCAGTCAAGATCAACACAAAAAGCAGCAATGAAAAAAGCCTTGTGAGATAAATGGATACTAATGAGATTTATTATTAATAACAACATCTGGACACAATACTGCAGCCAGATGTGATTTCTCTGATGTCTTTAACAGCTAGAAGCAGATATGTACAGGTTGAGTCTGAACAATGATGTCATTTATGGGCTCATACTGGAATGATGTCACTGGAGTGGGGAGAGAGAGAGGGAAGTGCTTCCTCTGCTCATCCTTCCTGTCTCATCTCTGCCCGATCAGTCAACTTCAAGATTTAACCTAATTTCTTCAGAAAAAACACCTCCAACAGCAAAATAAGAGGCTTTACTGATCATCTAAGCCTGATGTTATTGTTTTATGAGTAATTATTAGTATGAATAACATGTAAGATCATTAAAAACAGTCTGAAGTTATTTCTACTGGTTTTCATCATACGCAGCTCCAGAAGTTAAAATCATACCCATTGCTTAGTTTATTTTATTTAGTGTAACTTGCATCAACGTGCACCTTTTCCTCACATAACCCTCATGAACATCTTGGTGTTGCATTTGTCAGGAAGGTCTTAAAGCCGATGCCTGCAGTGTGTGTTGACAGAGGAATGCCAGGAGGATGAAGGAAACGAGCCAAATCCATCTCAGTAAAGATCAGTGGGCTGGAAAATTGATGCCTCGTTCCTCCATTGTGACGCAGAACGGGGGAATCTGTTTGCAAATGAACCCCCTCGCCTTCACAGAGGCAGCTCCACTCATGGACAGGATGATGCATTCTTTCTACGTCATAAAGTTTGATAGCGACTGCAGCCATTATTTAACTCTGGCACCTACACACACACACACACACACACACACACACACACACACACACACACACACACACACACACACACGCACACACACACACACACACACACACACACACACAAACACACAGACGATCCGTGTGAGGGTTCTGCCTCAAGACCTGTTCTAACCTTAAAGACTCTTCCAGTGGTAGAATCTTAAAGGTGTGGGTCACTGACAAAAAACATTTTTTTAAATTATTATTTCTGATTATAATCGGTCACTCTGAGTTTTTCATGCAGGCTGAACATGAAAATAGTCTCCTACACCTATCTCCTGCATTAGCTTCTGATAGAAAATAGACGGTGAAATTCTAGGATTAGAAAAGCCTGACAGTGTGACATCACGCTGTCACTTAACATTCATGGACTCACCCATCTTGACTCACGATGGGGAAGGCTGTTGTTGGTTTAGCGTCCAGGAAACAGCAGAGAACGTCTCGACTAGTGAAAGCTAACCGTTAGCATTAGCAACACCACCAAGCTCCTCCAGGCGTGTGTTATTTGTGGAGATAAAACATCCTCATTGCAAGTCAGTGGTAGAGTTGCGTTGCTGTTATCCAATCTGAGGTGAGATATCAGGAAATAAGACTTCAAATCCTGCCGTGTTCTTCCACTCTCTGCTGCAGAAGACTTGTCCGTGCTGATCAAGTGTTTCTGGGCTATTTTTGTCCCGAGTACGGCTTGCAAGGCGTTCATTTCTACCAGAGACCACTTCAGATGTAATGATTAAACGAGTGAACTACACCTGTAACAGCGTACTTGATATTGTCCCAACTTCTCCATCTTTTTGCTGGAAAATTCTTGATTTTACCTCCAGTATCCTATCAAAATCCCAGCTCGCTCTGATTTAAACGTCTGATTCCCTGATGAACTATTTCACTGATAAATCTTTATTCATGCTAATTTTCAAAAATTGCCAAACATCGAAGGTTCTTTCTATAGTTTTGGAAAAAGTCAAGTAAAGTCACATTTACAGTGGGACAAAAAAGTATTATTATTAGAAAGTGGAAGACATACAAGACCACTGATAATCTCCATCGATCAGGGGTTCCATGCAAGATCTCACCCCGTGGGGTCAAAATGATCATCAGAACAGTGAGCAAAAATCCCAGAACACAGACCTGCAGAGAGCTGGGACCAAAGTTACAAAGGCTACCATCAATAACACACTATGCAGTGCCAGACGTGTCCCCCTGCTTTAGCCAGTACCTGTGCAGGCCCGTCTGAAGTTTGCTAGAGAGCATTTGGATGATCCAGAAGAGGATTGGGAGAATGTCATATGGTCAGATGAAACCAAAATAGAACTTTTGGGTAAGAACTCTACTCGTCATGTAAACTACTGTAAAGCATGGGGGTGGAAACATCATGCTTTGGGGACGACTGATCCATGTAAAGGAAAGAATGAATGGGGTCATGTATTGTCAGATTGTGAGTGAAAACCTTCCATCAGCAAGGGCCTTGAAGATGAAACATGGCTGGGTCTTTCAGCATGACAACGATCCTAAACACACCACCAGGGTAATGAAGGAGTGGCTTCATAAGAAGCATTTCAAGGTCCTGGAGCGGCCTAGCCAGTCTCCAGATCTCAACCCCATAGAAAATCTTTGGAGGGAGTTGAACGTCCGTGTTGCCCAGCGACAGCCCCAAAGCATCACTGCTCTAGAGGAGATCTGCATGGAGGAATGGGCCAAAATACCTGAAACAGTGTGTGAAGACTTACAGTAAACGTTTGACCTCTGTCATTGCCAACAAAAATAACAAAGTATTGAGATGGAATTTTGTTATTGACCAAATACTTATTTTCCACCATAATTTGCTAATAAATTCTTTAAAAATCAGACAATGTGATTTTCTGGATGTTTTTTTTCTCATTTTGTCTCTCATAGTTGAGGTATGATGAAAATTACAGGCCTCTCTCTTCTTATTAAGTGGGAGAATTTGCACAATTTTTAGGCTGAATAAATACTTTTTTGCCCCGCTGTATCAAATTGCACCAATATTTGAAATCAGAAACTCGAATTAAAGGTGAACTAATATGGCTTCACTCACAGATGGAGCCATTATTAGCTCATTACACCAGCAGCAGGAACCCACACCAGTTTATGATGCATCACATTTTACACATCAGTCTGACTTTCAGCACATTACAGCCCAACATTTCACGTGCATGATGACCAGTTTGGTTGCATTTGAACAGTGACAGAAACAAGCTGCCTGGTGTGTTTTTACTTTGACCAGGAAAACCAACAAACCACTGACGGAACGGTTTTAAAGACTACGTATTTGTGAAGTTTAAACGGATGAGTCAGATTTACTTTCCAGTGAAATAATGTACTGCCTGTTTTTTCTTGGAATAATTAGCTGTCTGGGTGAAAGTGTGTTGATGTTTTTCCCCAACATACTGAAACTTTTCATGTAGACGTTAAGCTGAACTGACAACAGTCTGTAGAACCTTGGATCTTCATTTTCTGTCTGGAGTCTGGAGCACACCGTTCTAGAGCGCTTTCCCAGAAAGAGGAGCGGTGAAATTCAAACAAAGACACGATGTTATGAACCTGAAAACACTTTGTGACACTGTTATATCAATAATGAGGATGGCAATCTCCCAAATCATAAAGAAAATGCTGCAGAGATTTTAAAAAATGTGAATTTGTTAGCTTAAAGTGTCTTAGGTGTGATGACTTGTGGCAAGGCAGTAAATCTATAATTAGCCAAAAATAAAATAATTTATTGAAATCAAAGCACAACTATTTAAAAATTTGAATAATTTAGTGGAATTATTATTTTTTCTATAGGAGGATCTTTTTTGATGTTTATGTTTTCGCCTTGCATCATGGGATTGTGTGGAAAGAAACGGCATACTTTGCCTATAATTCAATTGTTTTGCATGTCTGGAGGAGGATTTAGCAAAGCAGGTGGATGATTCTTGCTGTGGTTGATCGTTCAGCCCGTGGGAGGCTTGATAATAAAGTTTTATTGGAATTTCCTCCGTAAAGGACCACGAAATACGAAAGAGATGATTGTGGGCGACCCGGACTGTCCGAAGAAAGCCTGGATTCCTGCAGATTTTAAACTTCTCTCTAAACCTCCTCCTGTCTGTAGAGTAGACGTTAAATTGTTTATATATTGGGGATTTCGCCCGTAAACTCTTGTGAAAGTGTACGATAGCAGCAGGCCATACTGTGTGTTTTCTTGCCACACACTCACTTGTGCATGTGCACAAAGATGAAAAAACAAAGACCCTCCTATTAGATCAGCCCAATGAAATGAGAAGTTGAAAGAACGCCCCCTATAGGCTGGCTGCTGCACACATTTTAAGAAACCAAAGGTAACTATTTTCCAGGTGATTTACCTTTGATTTTCTGCTGTGTGTCTAAATATCCGTGATACTTTTACATTTGGTTGGAATTTGATACTTAGAAAACACCAACGGAATATTTTTTAAATAGACTAGCTGTTAGCTCATCAATCAAAACACTTTGAAAATGTGTTTAAACCTCTGATGATCTTTAGGTTTATGTGTGGACTAATAAAATAGTTGCACTGTTATGATTTTATTAGTTGGAGTTGAATCTATCAGACTTTTTGTTTTTGCGCATCTCATTTGTGTGATTTCCAGAGGGAACGTGAACGCAGCACGGTGGGCGGGGCTGAGTTGTAGCAGCGGTTTTGTCGCTTCTCCTTCAGATCAGTCAGCACCGGCAGCAGCGTGCGTGTGTGTGTGTGTAAAGAAAGATAATCTGAACTAATCTAAAAGGGAAGTTTTAATCTGAGTTTACCTGGAGGAACCTGATGAATCTCAACTAAACCGTAAGAACTCTGATTTTTTATTTTATTCTAACATGTGGATTAAAGAGTCTGACTCTTCTGATGCTCCGTGAGGTTTTTATTCAGACTTTATTCTGTTTCATCCCAGAGTTTTACAGCATTTACAGTTTAAGCAGCGTGATCTCTGGTTGCCCCCCAGTGTTTGAACAACTGGCAGAAAAGTGTTTGTGGAGGGTGACAAGCCTCAGCGAGTCTCTGCAGCAGGAGTGAGTCACAGCATGAATAAGTGCAAGGTGGAGTTCCTTCATAATGTTGCTGCTGGAAAATATTTCTGAAAGAAGATCAGTGGAGTTTGGAGGTGGTCCTCTGACCTTTAAAACTTTAGTTTTCTCTTGTTTTGGATGTTGATTGATCTGACATGATGGGTTGACTTTCCTCTAAAAGAGTCATGGTCTAAGCTGCTGTGTGACTTTATTAGATGGATTTGGGATGAAATCAGACTGAATAAATAAGGAAAACTCTATTTTAATGCTGCTTTTGCAGCTGTGCCTGTGAACTAATCCTCTGTGTGGGATTTAGCAGAGATTTAATGAGTTTGTTTGTTTTTTCGGTGACAGATATGATTAGATTAATTATGTGTAGGCAGCCGGTGTCAGAGATCAGTCAGGGATGTTTGCATCACCGTAGCAATATCTGGATGATTCATAAGTATTGTCACATAAATCCATCTGATTGTGTTGTAGCCAATAAAGTATAAGAGTAGAGATGTAAGAAAATATCGATATGGCAATATATCGTGATATTTTTTCCTGCAATGTTATATCGATATTCAAAAGCTGGGTATTGATTCAAGTTTCAAGAATTGATTTGATTCCGATTATCACGATCCGATCCAATTCAATCTGTTCCAGTTCGATATTGATATGGGTCAGTGCTATTAAAACATTTTTTTCAGCTGTTACCTTAACTATGTGCCCTTAATTCAGTGACGCAGCATTGGGTGAGTTACAGTTCACCGGGGGAAAGTGTATTAACCCTTTCAGACGTAAACCTTCTGGACTTTTCCTTCCATATGTTAGCTGTAAAAAGGACAAACTATGGTAAATAATTAAATCGATTTTTGGACTTAAGAATCGATTCAATTTGATTCTTGGAATTTTTATAAGAAATGATTCAGAATTGATTTTTCTATTTTATCAACACAGCACTATGTGTATCAGATTTTTGGAACATTTGTGTATTTTCGTTTCTTTTGGTGCAATTCAAACACCGACCACTAGTTGGCAGCAGTGTTGCCTTTTTTGTTTATTTAGAAATGACTTCTAATAATGCAGATGTTAATTACTCCATTTATTTTTACTTCAAGAGCAATGGGTTTTGTTTCCACCATTGAAATGTAAATCCCTCCATTATGGTTCAGATACCTCATGTTAAACATGTTACGCATCAGTTTGGACTGTTTATTGAATTTTCCTACAATAAATTCAGTCTAAAAAAATCGCTAATATCGTCTGGCTGAATTTATCGCAATATATCGTGATATATCGTATCGTGTTCCCGTATCGTGATACGTATCGCATCGCCAGAATCTTACCAATACACATCCCTATATATGAGTACTTTTCTTTTGCAATAATTATGGTTTTATCTTTCTAAAGAAATGTGATTCAAATTAAAATTTCTATTTCCTGAAACAGACAATTGAGAGAACAAAATAAGTTTTGGAATTTGTAAGAAATATTCAGTATTTGAATAAAATTTGACCCATAAACTAAACAACAAAGTAAAATAAACCTTTAAACTGTAAAGTACTTGTGATCTTTAGCAACAAGCTTAATTCTGTGTGGATAAAATGAAATAATGTTAATAAATAATGAACTAATAAACATTTCATGACCAAAAACAGATGATAAAACACTCTCCATGACTTTGTACTCGAGACGTGTGATTAAATATTAAACATGTGGAATATGAAGGAGCATGAAGACTCATTTATTTAGTCACTTTAGCTGTGAGTGAGGTTAAAACCAAACAAAATGTGTCTCCGCCTCTGGCAGCATCTTTGTTTGATATCATTATAAAAACGAACATCATTGTATTACTGGAGAGCTTTGGATCCCAGTCAGAATTCTGCAGGAGGTCTTTGACACGGATCCGGGTTGTGCAGAATAAACAAACATCTGAGCTGCAGTCTGATGCTCTAGTTAATGAATAACAGCAGGTCTGTTTTCTCTGGTTCTTGTGGAGAAGTGAGCCCTTTTCCAGAAATAATAAATACATGATAACAAATCAGAACAGCTGAACTTCCCTGATTCAGGCTTTGGGGGCGGAACACAAGCCCAGTTTAACCTTTTCCTGCTGGACTCTGTTTACTCTGTTTTACAATCCAGCGTCTAAATATTTATGCATTTCTGTTATTTTTCTCCGTGCATCGTTACCCTAATTAGGCGAAGACACAAACTCCTCTTAACATTCGCGAGTTCTGCAGCATGTCAGCAGGTTGTTGTGCAGACGATCCACTTGTCACGCGCTGTGGGAAAACAGCTCTGGGAATTAGCTTCATTTGACCCAACATATGACTGAGTTAAAATACGTAGTGGCTTTTGTCTTTTAGTCATCAGCAGCATAAAAACTCAACAAGAAGAGAAGAAAACATGATTATTAGGTCCGAGTTCTGTTCTAATTTTACCAAATAAGAGTTTTATTATAACCTCTTATGTAACTGTCAGCTTGAAAGCGAGCTTGTTTTGTGCTGATGGATAAATGCATGACATACAGGTGATGCTGCTCTGCAGTGTTCCCAGACGTACGATAATTATCGTATTTGTAGGATAATTTAGCCGTCTGTACGATCATAAATCCCATAATATGATCCTTTTAGCCCTTCATTATGTGGAATCTGCAGCTGCTGATTGCATCCAGAGACATTCCTAAAGCTAAAACTACTTTAAAGGCTATAATTCTGCACTGTGTTTGCTACACTAATACTATAGCTATGGGTCATCAGACATGTCAGGATGCAACTAAGTAGTGTACGATAATATTTCTCAAAATACGATAATTTTAAGCTCCTGGTACGATACTTTAACATTCCAGTCTGGCAACACTGCTGCTCAGCTTTTTACTTGAATGAAAATAATGGTTTGAGCACATTATCAGAGGAGTAATCGCAAAACTATACTTTTGTGAAGGAATACGAAGGTATTTTACTTTTATTTTATAATGATGCAGCTTAAACAAACATAAATGTATTCATGTTGTTGTAATTTAACTAAATGTAGTTTATTCCAGGCATGACGAAAGTCTTTGATCTCATTAGTTAAGAGTCTGAACTGACAGCTGGAAATGAAAACACACTCAAGTTATTTTTGCAGGTGAAATTGTTTTATTTACACAACAATAGTGCATCAGGTGGATGCACCTTACACTGCAAAAATTGATTTTTGAGCAAATAATTCTAACATTAGATTATTTTGCAAATTTTAAGAATACCAGCCAAGGAAATTTGTTGCTAACCCCATGGGTGTGTGTGTGTGCGTGTGTGTGTGTGCAGGGGGTTGATGCAAAATGTTTGTAATGAAAATACAAGAGACCTCAGGAAGACTAGCTCCGCACTAAGGTGGCAGCTAATGAGGTACTTGGTAAATTAATAAAAATAAATAAATAAAGGGGCAGATTTTTTTCATTTTATTCAAAACAAGAACATTTGATCATATTTGAAAATATTTACCTAATTTGAAGTAGTGCAAATTTTTCTTTTTAGACTAAAAATAAAATAAAATGTCTAAAAACAGTTTTTTTTTTTTTTTTTTCTTGAAAATCAGTTTTTGCAGTGTATTATTTGAATGAAACAGTCCTAAAATTGTACATTCCAGCTCAGATGTCCCCTTATCATTTTCTTACTGAAAGGTTTCTGCCTGTTTCCTTTCCTCCTCAGAGGGATTCTCCTTAGCCAGAGTCCGGCTACATCATGTTCCTGGTATGATCACAACAATGTAAGTTCTTCTGAGTAATCAGGAAAGCATTCCTCTGTTTCTGAGGAACTGGTTGTGTTTTGGTCGTTTGGGCAGCATCATTGTTAGACTAAACTTTCTCTTCCTGCAGATGAATGTTAAAACCTTTTAGATTCAGCCAGAAAAATAAAAGCTGAAAATCAGATCAAATCAATTAGAAGTTGTTTTTCTGTGCAGCAGGAACACTTTGCTGATTCTGTGCTGTAGAGTGTGTGTTGAGCAGTTAAACGCCACACAAGTAGCCCCACAAGGATCAAAGTCAATTGTTTAAGCATCGAGCCAAACGTGGGGGATTGCATCAGTGGAAGCAGCTTTTCATGAGAATTACTCACCTGTCTTTTGGGTGGAAACGCCAGAAAGTTGATTGAATGGATGCAATAACTGACAGTCGGGTCTTAGTTCTTCCAGAGTGCAGCTAACTGAAATGATCACAATGACACACAGCTGCATGCACCTCCCACGATTTTCTCAGGAGTTTCTTGCGTAACGATTATAGAACTTGTCGTTGTTGTTTGTCATAAGCGTGAATTTTGGCAAAACCTGCAGCAACTCCTTCAATTTCGCAGTAAATCTTCTTCTTTCATTGGAATTAGACACACCTGCACCAGATTATCCCCCAAAGAAATGTTCTTATTTTTAGTAAAATGCTGCACAACAGATACTGAAATCTGCACAGAAACCAGTGTTTTATCCTGCTTTTTCATCCTTTTGCCCGTGTGTGTGTGTGTGTGTGTGTGTGTTTACAGGGATTGCCCAGCCATGTTGACAGTCCTGATGTGTGTTTTCCTGATGCTCTGCGGTGAGTTTCCAACACAACGCCTGTAACCGCTCATTCTGTAGACTTTTAGGGATGAAACACTGGATGAAATGAGTATTGGAAGCAGCTGGCCTTAGTTTTCCAATTAAATATGGTAAATGCCCTGTTTTTGATATAGCACTAGAACTCCCCAAAAGGCTTTAAAACACAATCAGTCATTCACCCACGCACGCACACACACACACATTCATGCTGGTGGTGATGAGCTACATTTAAGCCACAGCTTCTCTGGGGCGCACTGACAGAGGTGAGGTTGCCGAGCACAGGCGCCACCATTCCCAACCACCACCAGCAGGCAAGGAGGGTTAAGTGTCTTGCCCAAGGACACAAAAGCAGCGTTTTCTGCCGGGAGCCGGGATTGATCCTACAACCCTCCGATTACTGGACAACTCGCAAATATCATCTGGCTTTTAGTATCAAATATATCGTATCGTCTCCCCCGTATTGTTACATTTATCATATTGCCAGATTCATGCCAACACCCACCCTCCTATAGAGGTTTCTTAAACATTTCTCAACTCAAACATGCTCTAACTCCCTCCTCCTCTGACCTCACACTCTGTGTCTAATTAATAACCCGTGATTATTGGACTAATTCCCAGTGGACCCTGAAATGAGCTGCTTTTATAAAACTGATGTGATGATGAGTTGGTTTTGCTGATAGATTTTAACAGGAAGCTCAGTGTTGAATTCTGTTTTCCTAAAAACTGATAAGTGATGACGTTGCATTTTGCAATGGTGGCAAATTGCCTTCGTCTCCTTTTAATTCTAGATAAGACAAGAATGTGCAAGTCGACGCCCCCTCACTGCATAGGCGTTTATCATTTTTCATTTGAACACATGCATGTTTTGCATAATTAGGGATTCACAGTCATTCTGCATCAGGTAAAAGTAATTGCATGAATTGGTCTAGAGAGGCTTCAGCATTTTTTTCTCTTTAGTCATTTCTTATTGCAGAAATATTCTAAGCTGATGGATGATCTTGTATTTTTACCACGTTTGTTCAGAGAAAATAGGTGATTCTACTGTAAATGCTCTGTTCTGATTAAATAGCAGCACCTTTGAAAGATTATGATTAATACTCCTGGATAAAATCATGAAAAAACATAAAACAGTAATGCTTCTATTGCAGCTTTAATAAACTTGTTTTATCAACATGTTTGGGGATAAAAAAGGGGCTTAAAAAGGATTTTAAAAACTTTTTGTTCATTCAAGTTTCTGGTTTCATTTGTCAAAAAAAAGCTCCTTTAAAACTTTTCTGAATAACTTGAAATTTAAAAAACACAAACACCTGATAACAGATGAAAGATGAATAAATAAACGATATAACAGTTATCCTGTCCATGTGCTGAACTTTAGTTTGACCGTTTCCCCTTCCTCTGTGATCAGACTCTCGGTGTTCGGAGTCCGAGCCTGGAGCTGCTCTCCGTTCAGGAGTCCTGGAGCTCCCGTGGCAGGATGAGCTGTGCTGTGACTCACCTCCTGCCTACATCCGTGCTGAAGGAGGCGGCAGCATCTCACCGGAGACAAACCGGTCTAAAGTGAACCTCCCACCCCCTCCTCACTGCACCTTCAGGAGTCTCGCCGCTGAGCCAGTGCATCTACAACCTCCTGCTGGTGAGAGTTTAACATTCAGCTTGAGCTTGTCATCTTGACCCCTCAGGTGTGATTAAGACATGGTCAAAACATCAGTTCACACAGAATAAATATTAATCCTAATTTAAGCCCTTTGACATGAATGAATGATACCCAGGTCTCTCTAGTGAAGCATATTCTGAAAGTTTTAGTTGTGAATCAGTTCAGTAACAACGCAGCTTTTGGCTGCAGGTATAGAAATATATTTTTAAAATATGAACACTTCCAGACCTTTAACTCATTCACTGCCAGCCGTTTTCTGATCAGAAAGCCCCTGACTGCCAGCGTTTTGAGCGTTTTTACTGTTTTTTGAAGAGTCACAGAACATTGTGCTCTATGATCATGTAAACGCCAAAACTACCAAAAAAAAGAGTAGACTCACGTCTTACATCAGGAAGAATCACCGTATTTCTAGCGTTATCCGTTCTTTCACAATCTGTTGCCGAAGCCTGAGCTGCAGAAGCATTTCTGGTTGGTGCATTGCTTTTTTTTCACAGCAGCGTCCCAAAACAATCTCCTAATTCATTGATTTTCCGGTTCCTGATCACGTGACGTGTGACATACACGGATGAAGATCCGCTTTAGACACGTGATGTTGGTGCGGGGGCTTGCTCCGACGTCCACCCCGTAAAAAACGCCATTGACGACTAAAGTTGACTAAAGTCATCAATGGCAGTGAGCGTTTGGATTTAAAATGATGACTTTTGTCGTCAATGGCAGTAAATGAGTTAAAGGTCTCGTTCACTGAGAAACTGTGTTAAACCTGTTCTTTCTGAAATACGATCGGCCACTCTGAATTGTATAAACATGCTGAACGAGAACATTTTCCTATCGCCTGCATCAGCTGAATGAAGTAGACAAGGAGATGAGCAAGTCAGAAAAAGTCATTCTCTTCTACGTCACAGGGAAAATTAGCATTCATGACCCCGCCCACCTTGGCTCACGACCGCAGAAGGCTGTAATAATTTAGCATGTAATTTAGCATCTAAGCTAGTAGAAGCTAACCGTTAGCATTAGCAACTCCACAACATGGCATAACTCGTACAGGTTCGTGTTATTTGTGGAGATAAAACATCAACGTTGCATTTTTTACTCAAGAAAGAACAAAGGCAGAGAAGAGTCACGTTGCTGTTAGCCAATCAAAGGTGAGATGTTCGCATATCGTAAGTACTAATGAGTTAGACTCCAAATCCTGCTGATTTCTGGCCTCCACTTTTCCAACTGATTTCTTTCTGAAACAGGAACCTTTTTTCTACAGAAAACAACTCACAAGGCATTCATTCATCCTAGAAAATACAGTAATTTATCGAAGAAAAAACAACAACAACAAAGGAAAGAGACTTTTAAACTTCATTTCCAGAAGTTAAATTTGATTTAGGAAACATGTAAAACTAAATTTTGTGACATGAAAACTGGGTTCTGATTTTACAGAGGCATTTACTCTTAAAGAAAAGGATTTACAGATTTATCGTGTAACCTGCCTGGTATTATTACCTTTGTGTGATTCCTCCTGCAGCAAAGTCACTTTCATTTTGTTGGAGGATTATGATAAAAATCCATCTAAGTCTGTGTTAGGCGCAGGTCATCTGGTTGTCACCCATCTTTGATTAAAGTGTCCCCAAAGACCTGAGGTGAAGATCTGATTCCAACAGGCTTCGCTCTCTTATTTAATTGTTTCATGGAGAGATTTAGCATCAAGAAGGTCGTTGAGTTCACACACAGCAGTCAGGAGTCCCTTCGGCTGCTTTTGTCCTTGAGGTGGTAAAGATGGAGGAGAGGCACTATAGGTGGGGGTGGGATTTGTTTGTTCACATCGATCTGCTGTGATGCACAAGAGCTCTGAGCTTTATGTGAAACAATTAGAGAGTGAGGTTAAAGGGCCGAGCCGCTTCATGATTTAGCTGTTTGCACACACGGGAGAACACGGGAGAGGCCCTAGTGAGCTCGTGTGTTTACATGTTGCTCATTTCTGCGTCATTCACTAAAGAACTTCACAAAGAACAATAGTGTACGTTTTCTTCCAGGCAACATAGTGCTGTTTTAGTGTTTTTAGGTGTTAACAGTCTTTTTAAAACAAATATTTTTAAGGTGCAGCTAATTTGTATTTGATTGAAAAACAGAAACTAAAGAGTTCCTGTTGCTGCTAAGACTATTTATCAAATATTATTGTATTTGTTGGCTGTGAAACCTGAAGCCAGTGTTTTAAAATGCAACAGATTGTTGGGTAAAATAACATTTAAATAAATCACATTTCCTATAAATGTGTTCAGATTTACTCATTTTAAAGCAGCACTGAAGTGTTTCCTGCTTCTACATCCTACTGGTTAAAAGTGGAATTACAACAGTAAACAACCCTACTAGTAGCCAGCTAGCTAGCGCTAACAACAAGCTAACACTAACACGAGCCAACTGATACTAAACTAAACCACGAAGTAAAAAGATCCACACTGTTGGACAAAAAATATATTTTTACTTACAAGTCCAGCAGCAACAAAGACAGGTCACAATCAGTGCATGATTTAATAGCTTCCAGCTCCCTCAAACTAGTGTAGGCCGTACCGACGTTCACCCTGGTTTTAGCTCTTTGCTTCACCTCCAGACATTATTCTCTTACTTTTACTTCCAGGCTCTGCCATGATGCCAATAAGTAAAATTCTTCTTTTTCTTGTGTCTTTTATTGACGGTGGGCAAACTGAAAAAGCTAATTGCTAGCCTTTATATTAGCAGAGTAAACCGCTCACAGCCATAAAGCAGGTAGACAGTTCTACCTAGTGCACCTATCCATCCCACAAAACTGTAAAGTGTGGTTTCTGCCATCAAATCTGAAGTTGGTAAAGTTTCTACCTCAAGAATCACTGAAACCACTTTGAAAGCAATAGCTTAAAGTGTTAAAAACTCTTTAGTGTTGCTTTAAATCAGTTTTTTAGAAAAATGACCAGGCTTTGTGTATTTGGTCTCAAATAAATAATGTTAATATTTTCTATGTTCAAATGACTAAAACAGCAAGTAGTCTCAGTTGTTAATTTATGCTTAAATCACCAGGCTGAACAGAACAAGTGTTTGTTTATCATAAAAAAGGTTGTTTTTTTAATTCTCCGAACATGAACTATGACTGTTTTCTAAGAAATTCCCAGTAGGAAGCCACAATGTACTAATATGCAAATATAATTTTCCTTACAGGAGCCTGTTTGGACATTCTGTGCAGAATAGATGAAACCTGGGAGAACGTAACTTGTGATCTTGGGTCTGGCGGCGGACCGCCTGTCAGGGGGCAGCGGCTGTGAGTATGAACACGTGTTCTGCTGCGGAGTGAATGAATGTTTGTGTGGAGCCGAGTGTTTCCCGACTGCTCACCGGGGGGTTAAACATCTGCTTACTTGGATCAGCAGAGGAGAAGATGTGTGGTGTAACACATCCAGGCTTTCATTATGTTGGGATCAAACAGAACAATTCAGCACTGAACCAACACACTGATAGCCTAGAAATCTTGACAAACCGTAGCAAAACATGTTTGCGCTGCAGGTATTTACATATATCGGATGGTTTGCCAAGCTAACACATCAATGTAAAATCTCCAAAAGTTAAAGGTACACTAAGTAAGATTTATTTACAGTGAAATAATCACAAAACAGTCTAATATCTCAATCATGTTGCAGTGAAGGTTATATTGAAACATATTTCCTTCTCAGCCGGCTGGGGGGTTGTTATATTCTCTCCTTTTATGTAAATAAGCTAAAGAGAGACGTAGTCTTCTTTGACAGTCTGTGAGCCCGTGGGGTTGCAGAGTCTGCGCAAGCTTACGCTGCTGCGTCTGCATTTGTAATACGACGCTGATAAAATGCAGCAGTGTTTTGTAAAGATCCTAAGCCAGTAAACAGGAGCGACCCAGAAGTTATTTCTTGTACCCTTAAGAAGCCACAGCATCTTTTTGTTCTACTCTAGGCAAGGCAAGGCAGTTTTATTTATATAGCGCATTTCCTACCCGAAGGCAACTCAAAGCACTTACTCTAATACCAGGTAAAGCAGGCTAGAGGCTAATGTTGAGCTAACAATGCTAACGATGAATTAGAAACAAATAACCGACTCTAAAAATACCTCCAGCTACTTTTTCATTTACCAACAACTCGATATTACAGTGAAATGTATTTATCTACTTATTAACTTACTGTGTGTGACTCGTCTTTGCTTGTCATCTAGAATCTTCTGGCGCTGATCTGTAAATGGCTACTGCCATCAAACTCATGAACCTCAGGTTTAGAAACATGGGCTGCAGTACCCAAATTTGACCTCAGGATGTCACTCTTACTTCATTTTGATTTTCCTGCAAGCTTTATTTTATTTTCATTTTTTGTAACCTTTTAGTTGCTAAACAACAATAATTTTGCATTAATGAGTTCGAATTCAGGCATTAATCATATTTTATCTATATCCAGGCTCCTGAAAAACGCCACAGACGAGGACAACTCCACCCCTGATAACCTGGTTGTATGTGAAGCAGACGATTCCCTCATGTGTTCGTTTCATCTGGACTCTGTGAGAAGCTTCGTTCTCATGGTAACCGTCAGCATCTCTGGTGCTGCAGCTCCACCGGTTCTGCTCAGAATTCCTGAGCGACCTGGTAAGAAAAGAAACCTCTTTTAACATGAATAGTTAAGAATAAATTATTCATATCTCCAAACATTGTTGCTCTTGGTCATAGTAGGAGGACTTTTTTGTGGAGGAGGTGGAGATAATCTCTTGGTACAATAAAGATTATTATAATTGAGTTCAGTTTATAATTTGGTTCTGTCTGGAGAGCAACTTTTTATTCATCATTACTCAGAAAAATGTATGAGTTGTCCTGGAAAAGTAAAAAAGAATATTTATGAGACAGCAAATAGCAACATTTAGGGTTGAGTTAGACAACTTTTTAATCTTAACTCACTTTATTTTTACTTTAAGACAATTCTGAGTTTCAGTTAAGGTCTTATTCTGGGGTGTCATCTTCCTGAGTTTGTCTAATATATAATTCTTATCTCGTTACCTGGTGTATCCGTCCAAACACACCTGTTCTGATCAGAGAAAGCTGCTCAGAGCTCAGGAGGGACGCCTGCGCCCCTCTTTACTGTTGCAGCAGAGCAGATTAAAATAAATAAAATCAACTGAAATAAAATGGTTGTAGATGGCAGCAAGATGAATGAAAACACTACAGCAGAATAATCTTTTAAATCAAAACACGTCATGAGGCGTTAGAGTAAAACATCAGTTACACTTTAAAGAAACATCTTTTTTAAACAGCTGAATGTGAGAAACTCCATCAGAATTCTGGTGTTTTATGTTCGTTACTGAAGGAGATCAAAGGTACAAGTCCCAGCTTATTTTATATTCCCCAAAGATTAAATATATAACACGCAGCTCTGGATGATGATGATGATGATAATGATGATGATGATGATGATGATAATGATGATGATAATGATGATGATGATGTTTTCGGAACATTTTCAGCCTTAAAGAGATGAATGTGGACAGATAAGCCTGGAGGCTTGAATTCAGCTGTGACAAACGTGAGCTGAATATAGCTGATTAACAGCTGTGTGTGTGTGTGTGTGTGTGTGTGTGTGTGTGTGTGTGTGTGTGTGTGTGTGTGTGTGTGTGTGTGTGTGAGAGAGAGAGAGAGAGAGAGAGAGAGAGAGAGAGCTCTCCACAGTGATACACAAGGACTTTACATGCTGTTTTTGTTCATGCAGACGTGACAGAAGTATAGAGTTGTTACTAAGATATTAGTCAGATTTTCTAGTTTGATTTTTTGAATTTAACGTTTTCTGTATTAGGAATAGACTGATATATCGGCCTATTCCTAATACAGAGATATTTACCATAGTTTTTTTTTAATATATTGATATCGGCCTAAAAGCTCTTTTTGAGGTGATTTATTCAGGCACATGCGCAGGCAGCCTGGTGCTGCTGCAAAACTTTATTTAAATGTATATTTACATTTCTGAATAACATCAGCATAATAAATGCTCTAAAAAATTATACTTCATTTTTATTTTGTTGTTTTGTACATTTAATTTCAATTGAATTCAGTTTATTTATAAAGGACCAATTCAATGTAAACATTCCAGTTGAACCTATTAATCAGCGCATTGATTTCAATTCATTATTTCAATTAGTTAAAAGTTTCCTATATAAGGAAACCCAGCGGATTACATCGAGTCACTGACTTGTGTCAGAGACTTTACAGCAATCCTCATACTAAGCAAGCATGTAGCAACAGTGGAGAGGAAAACTCCCCTTTAACAGGAAGACACCTCCAACAGAACCAGTATGAGCTGCTATCTGACACAACTCACTGGTGGTTTGAGAGGGTTAGGGTAAATTGAGAACAATTACCCAATAAAATTATATATTTAAGTATTTCTAAAATGAACAGAAACACCAGATCTATCACAATAGATAATGAACTTATTGTGTTAAGAAAAACTACATTATAGTGATATTTAAAGCTTTATTTACATCTTAGTTAACTATTATAGTTCTGAAGGAAGTAGTTTTCTTTATCATGGAGGGAAATCTACCAAACAAAACATTCTAAATCCCATTATTGTCTCTCTAGGTGATGCCATTAGTATTCTGTCTCTGTTTAGGCAGCAACACCAGAGCAGCATTAGTATTAATGATGAAATCTGTGAAACCCAGGATGTTTGGGTCCATTTTTGGTCAATAAAAGACAAAATCTAGTTTTTGGGTTCCTTCACTTCTCCTGTTTTGGATAAATATGCTCTTTACTACATCTCCCATAATGGTGTGTAGTGTTGCCATAGTAACAGATGTAGATTATTCATATTCTAAAGAGCCATGATTGTCTGAAATGCTGAAAATATAAAACACTAGGAATTATTTCACATTCTTTAAGGTTCTATGTAGTGGTGTTTATATGAACCACGATGAAGGAAACTATAATTATCTTATTGTCTATCCTTTTTTTACCAGAGAAACCAGGTCCTCCTGTCAACCTGTCAGACACTCAAACCATTGAAGCAGGCCTGATTCTCAGCTGGGATGACCCGTTAGACTTCGGTACCGACCCACTCAGATACCAAGTCCGATATTCCTCCAACACCAATCGCTCAGCCTGGCAGGTGAGCCCTCAGACGTTAAAATGCAGCTGTGCCAGGGTGAAGGTTTGTGTTCATCCTCCCTCGTCTTACTCCAGGTGGTTTCTGCACATAAAGAGCCCAGGCTGCCTCTGGATCTGGAACCCATGATCAACTACATCCTCCAGGTTCGGTGTGCCGGTGTGGCCAAGCCTCCTGTGTGGAGCGACTGGAGCGAGCCTTATCACATCTTTCTGGACAGTAAGAGCTGAGTTTTAATTACTGTTACAATGAACATTATTATTAATATTGTTAATAATGCATGTCCCCTTTAAAGGGAGTTTCAAAAAGTCCCTGTTTGTGACATCAGAAATTTGTGTAGAATCCCCCCTCCCCTCTCCAGGCTGGAGGAGCAGTGGCTCTACTCCAAGCCCCTCCCAGATATCAGAGCTTCTCAGCTTATAGCAGCACGAGCAGGGGATGGGTGGGCGTGTGTACACAGAGTAGCGAAGGTTTGTTTTTTACCTTGTTTGCTGAAAGTTTCGGCGTCACGTGAAACTGTTTTGGTCAAATAAAAAAACATTTCTCACACAAGACCTTACACAATCAGTTTGCCCTCAGAAGAAAATGTTGGGGATGATGCTCAGCTTCCACCACATCACATTTTTGTTAAACTAAACACGTTGTAGCTATTTCTCTGTTACATAAACCTGACTAGCTGGTGCTGTCACCTTGACTCAGGTGTCAAGAGTTAATCAGGGACACGTTTTAGATCCAATGAAGAGTTTCTTAGAGCTCTAATAAATACTTGACTAATGGGATATTTTGCTAATTCTCCAGTCAGACAAGTGAACATGTGCACCTTAGACAACGACTCTTGAACCAACAGTAGGAAGAGGTTTATGATGTTGAGGTGAGTTTTAGCAGTAACTGGATTTTTGTGAATCACAGCTGACCTCACATCTGGAACTGGTTGTCTAATTAAGCAAAAGTAGGTAGGGGGATGGAGACGAGCCACAGATGAGTCTGGAGCAGTTCATTGTAGACGGCCATGCAGTGGAACAACTCTGGTTTTTACTTTGGTGCCTCTCTATTGGTGTAGACTTTCCCGTTTGGGTCTGGATTTTGTTTATTCTGTCAGTGGACACAGAAGATAAACGTCTCTCAGTGTAACTCTGGAGCTGTGAGGAAACGGGGAGCGCAGACATGGCAGTAATCTCATTTTGCAGGGCGGTACTTCTCGTAACCAAACAGAGTTGCTATGCCACGAGGGCTATGTCATCAGTCTGTCATTCAGGCATAAAGGTCCTTTCACTGTCATGGAGCTGAACATGTGACTGTTACATAGACAACAAAACACAAGATTCTTTAAACACACCTGTTGCATGTCGTCATAAAAATTCAAATAGATACAAAGTTGTTTTTTTTAAAGAAAGTGAGACCTTAGACAAGAAACGAAGACTGATACTGTTCAGGAAACTAATAAACACTAACAGTTACTTCTACATCTAAAACTTACCTACCTAAAAAACTATATATATATAGATGGAGAGAGAGAGAGAGAGAGAGAGAGAGAGAGAGGCCAAGATCTACCACACCAGACAAAACCCAAGGTGTAGGCTATGCAAAGAGGCCCCTGAGACAATCCACCACATAACTGCAGGGTGTAAGATGCTGGCAGGGAAAGCAGACATGGAACGCCACAACCAAGTGGCTGGCATAGTGTACAGGAACATCTGTGCAGAGTATGGACTGGAAGCCCCAAGGTCAAAGTGGGAAACACCTCCTAAGGTGGTAGAGAATAAGCGAACCAAGATCCTGTGGGACTGTCAGATCCAGTCCGACAAAATGGTGATGGTGAACCAACCGGACATTGTGGTGGTGGACAAACAACAGAGGACAGCCGTTGTGGTTGATGTAGCAATACCAAGTGATGCAACATCAGGAAAAAGGAACACGAGAAACTAGAGAAGTACCAGGGCCTCAAAGAAGAACATGAGAATATCTGGAGAGTGACGACATCGGTGGTGCCCGTGGTCATCGGGGCACTCAGGGCAGTGACCCCCAAACTGGAGGAGTGGCTAAAGCAGATCCCAGGAAAAACATCAGACATCAGAAAAGTGCAGTTCTAGGAACAGCTAAGATACTGAAGAACCCGCAAGCTCCCAGGCCTCTGGTAGAAGACCCGAGCTTGGATGAATGAGACCACCCGCGGAGGGTGAGATGGGAATTTTTATATACAATTCAGTTCAATTCAGTTTATTTCTATAGCGCCAAATCACGACAAGAGTCGTCTCAAGTCACCTCACAAAGTAAACATTACAATACAGTATAGTTCATTAAGCCAATCAGTAAAAGGTTTCCTATATGAACCCAGCAGGTTGCATCCAGTCACTGACTAGTGTCAGTGTCTTATCAGCAATCCTCTTACTAAGCAAGCATGTAGCGACAGTAGAGAGGAAAACTCCCTTTTAACAGGAACAAACCTCCAGAGGATCCTGGCTCAGTATGAGCACACACACACACACACACACACACACACACACTCAAACATATATAAAATCCTGCACATTTCCCCCAACGTGTGAGGTAAAGTTTTAAAATCCTTGAGTGTTCTTTACTTTTATGCACGTCAGAGTGTAAACTGTTGAATAATAAGAATGAGTCAGGTGTTTTGTTCTGCAAGACGTCTTTGTTTCAGACCTCTGTTATTTAGGAAGCATCTGCACAGCTTCTTTTCACATCACGCCTTCTTTCCAGGAGCCCAGAACAATTAAGAAGGTAAGAGAGATGCCCATTGTATCTGAAAATCACAGATGATTTTGTTTTCTGTGTGCAGCTGTGAGTTACATCCCTGAGCAAGTGGTGGCGCGAGCGGGGGACAACGTGACGGTCTACTGCGTGTTCAACGACCACAGGATCAACGCCAGCATGGCCAGGTGGACCCTCAACTACACCCAGGAGCTGGATGGCAGCCTGTACCACCCTGTCAGCCAGTGGGTGAGAGAAAACTCTGACTCTTCTTTGCACTTTAGAGAACTGCAGCTGTGAGTTTCAGGTTCCTCTTTTTCTCTGCATGAAAACAGGTCAGCCAGATCACAGTCCGCGCTTCAGAGACGGGGATCTACGACCTGCTCAAGTGCATCAAGGAGTGGAGTCATCCTTACAGCCAGATATTTGTAGAAGGTGAGACTTGCTGCACTAAGATCACAGAATCTGGTATAATTATGTATGTAGAACATTTAAAAACAACTTTACTGCACATGAAGTAGAATAAAAAAGATAAAATGCATATAAACAAATCATAAGAAATATAAAATGTTAAATGAAAATTTTAAATTAAAAGCCAGTGTAAAAGATGGGACCTGAAACCTACTGCTGGAAATTCAGGATCAGTTTAGTCTACAGTGTATGAGCACCAGTCACCTCTGTGCACCAGTTTAGCCTGGGACGGCTAAAATCAGCTGCTCAGGAGATCTCAGATCTAAGATCTGCTGGTGGTCAGACAGGTGTGCAGGAGCATTATAGATCAAGAATAAGGTGAGCTGCAGTGTTCTGAACCAGCTGCACAAGCTTCAGCATTGACTTATGTTGCAGGAACCAGTCTAGTTTTAAACCAAAACCCTCTGCTAATGGATCCATTGCTGCTTTGATCAACCCTTGAAAATAAACAGTTTAAACTCCTAGTTTGTTTTTAAATGACTATCAGCCACCCGAACGCCAAATACTACCTCAGATATGTAAACCTGACTGTGCCATTTGTATATCTGTTCAATTAGTTAGCCGTGAATCAGGTTAAATCTAAAAGTGAATCAGTCGTAGATGCACGATTCATTTCTAAGAGTTTAATTAAAATCTAATCAGTGGTTCGTGAGACAGTTAGCTAACTCTGCAGTCAGGCTAAAACATGATTATTCAAAGTCTTGATGGTATAGAAAAATAAAGTGAAGTTTGTGGTTTTATGTGAATAAACTTTACTTCAACCTCATCCTGTGTGTTTTAGGAGGGGTCATTGATATAAAGTGTGTAACCAATGGCAACATCGATGCTATGGACTGCATATGGAAGAAGGAAGAGTGGACTAAACTCCAGTTTCAGTACAAGTAAAGCTGCATTTATAACATTTATAAAATACCTTTCATGCTCTCTGGTTGTAAAGTGAGTGTGTGGTTAACAGTTTGGTCTGGGTGTGCCGAAAAGTAACTGAACATAACGTCATGGACACACCCTGGATGTTCAAGTCTGTGCTAGAAGAGGAAGAGCACAAGAGCCAAACTCGTCAAGATCCTGGAGAGTGATCATTATATGATATACTGTTTATATGTGTGTATATATATATATATATATATATATATATATATATATATATATATATATATATATATATATATATATATATATATATATATATATATGTATATATATATATATATATATATATATACGTTTTTGAGTGTTTAAATACTTAGAGCACATCTAAAACTGACGTTGAAGTGTTGGCAGCCTCTGTTCATAATGGAGACAAAAACAATGACGAGGATGACCTCACACATTTTCCAGAAGACTCTCCAACGAGTCTTTATTTCATGTTTCTCAAGAAGTCTGGAAGTTGGTGATCAGACCACACCTCTATGGAACAAAAGCTGTTTAGATCTTCTGGCTCACTCCCTCCCTTTAATCTCAGTCATTCCTCCATGACTTCCACATTTTTTTTAATCTCACCTTCACACCGGGAACCTTTTAGAACAACATCTTAAAGCATTTTGGTGCCGTTGTGTTGGTTAGACTGTCCTAAAGACAAATGGACAACACCTGCTAAAGCAACAAAGAGCTCCTTTGTTGTAGATTTACTCCTGCAATTCTTTCCTGGATCACGGTTGTGCTGACACACACACACACACACACACACACACACACACACACACACACACACACACACACACACACACACACACACACACACACACACACACACCCCACAAGATGAGTCTTACTGGTAATATTTGTTAGAGAGAAAGAGAGATTTATGTTTTATGCTTGGATCTGATACATTGTGGTCTAAATGTGGGCGGAGACTAATCCTAACACGACTCCTCTCGTTGGCAGGTGGGCAGATCTGCCGTGTGAGGTGATGGAGGAGAAGGACCGAGCCGGCGAGGACGTCGGCGAGATGGGCCCCGCTCACATCCAGGTCAGGTCATTCAGGGATCAACAGAATAGCTGCACCATCCAGCCTCTGAGGATGAACTGCTACAAACTATGGCTGGAGGTTCCCTCTCATCAGGGTCCGGTCCGGTCCAAACCAGTCTACCTGTCTCCTAGGGATCACGGTGAGAGTGTGAAGCACCTGTGTGGGACTGCAGAGGCTCATTTCATGGTCCTTCTCTGGTTTTATTACGTAGAAATTAAACTACAACACAAAGATAATAAATGAAAGCAGGTTCGTTAACTTTTTACTAACTTTGCATCAAAGCTGATGCTGTAAATGTAGGGTTTTATTTTAAATAGGGAAGAAATCTTTTAGGAATAAGATTTTTCCCCTTTAGTTGGAATATTTTAGAAGATTTGGTACAACGTTATAAATATTAAAGGCAGCACAAACTAATGAATGACTAATCATTAAAACAGGTATCCCTAACCCAATAAGAAGTAATATTAAAATAAAAAAATACTATTTTTAAAATAAACATAGTGACTTTAAATATATTGTTATGAATCTTGAGGTAGAGTAGGGACTATGAATATGAAAAAAAAAGTTTTTTTTAATGAGGAATTTGTCTGCAGCAGCTGTTTTTTTTTTTCTTTTTGTTTGACCTGCAGTAAAACCTCACACCCCGACCCACGTGAGGGCGGTGACTCAGGTCGGCGGGGTCCTGATGGTCACATGGAAGCCTCCGTCTCTGCCGGTCGAGGGTTTCCAGTGCCAGTTTCGTTACCACTCGCTCAGTGTGATCGAGAAGTGGAAGGTGAGCTAATCGCCATTTAACCATCAGAAGCTTTAATTGAGAATTTGCCACATCTCTAAACTAACTATTTGAATTTTCCACCATAATAATATTAATAATTAATTTTCTTTAAAAGCATCTTTCAGGACACCCAAGGACACTTTACAAAAAGGCAGATAAAACAGAGCACATACATACAAACATAACATCTCAAATAAAAACATTAAAATGGTAAAGTGGATATTAGGCTTGACGGAATAGGTAGGTTTTAAGTTTGGATTTTAAAAGTGGGAGAGAATGAATGGTGGGATGATTAGGGGGGAGACAATATACTAATATATCGGACAAAAAAAAAGAGATATTGAAACTTATATATGTGTATGTTTTTGAGATCTAAAGGTACAATAACTAAAAATTCTATAGTGAAATAATCACAAAACAGTCTAATGTCTCAATCATGTTGGAAGAAAGGGTACATTGAAACAGATTTCCTTCTCAGTCGGCTGGGGGGGTTGTCAGTTTTTCTCCTTTCAAAAAAGCTAAAGAGGGACTAGGTTACTGTTTACAATCTGTGAGCCCGTGGGGTTGCCGAGTCTGCACAGAGTCGGCAGCGTAAATATTTGTAACACCAGCCTTTATTCAATGCAGCGTTTTTCAAAGATCCTAAGCCAGTAAACAGGAGCGACCCAGAAGTTATTTCTTGTACCCCTAAGAAGCCACAACATATTTTTGTGTTATTCTAATGTTGAAGAAAGAAGGCTAGAGGCTAACGACTCATCAGGGGGTAGGGAGGAGGGGTATTCATAGGTAGTTTCTGCTCATTAAGCAACAATATACAGCTACAGTTTATAAGCTTGACCCTCCCATATTCCAGTCAGAATTGACAAAGTTCCTGGGACGAGAAGCGAAACGTCCTCAAGAAACCAAAGAGGTCCAGTTGCCTTCATTCGAACCCCTTTGGGTTGAGCTAACAATGCTAATGGTGAGTTAGAAAAACAGTCAGCTCTAAAAATATCTCAATCTACTTCTTCAGTTACCAACAACTCAATATTACAGTGAAATGTATTTATCTACTTATCAAAGTTCTGTGTATGACTTGTCTTCACTTATCTAGAATCCTCTGGCACTGATCTGTAACTGGCAACAGCCATGAAACTCACAGAGTGAGATAGTCACTCGTTTGTTTTGAAAATGGTCTGCAGTAACCAAATATGACCACAGGATGTCCTTCTATGGCGATGGTGGCAGAGGAGTTAATCACATTTGTCATTTGGTGAACTTTCACATAGACATTTGAACTATAAAAGCCTAATTTGTGCAGGTCCAGAGGTCAGTGCGCGTTCCCTCGGCGCAGGTAACGGTACCAGACATGTGCCATGTGTACGTGGTCCAGGTACGCTGCATGCACATCAATGGGACCGGCTACTGGAGCGACTGGAGTGAGTCTATCAACTCCACAACTCAGAACAGCAGAGGTACACCCACAAGCTGTCACATGAAACCTCAGGATTTTCACCACACACACAGATACCATCAGTATTTAATTAATTAGTGATAAAGCTCTTTAAACATTCATGCATCCATCTCCTCCGTAGCTCCTGATCGTGGACCAGATTTCTGGAGAATCCGTGATGACGATCATCAAAGTAACTTATCAAATATAACTCTCCTCTTTGAGGTAACAAAGTTCCTGAGTTTATCAGATCTTAATATTATAAATATTGCAGATCTCCAAATAATAAAGCCCGTGTTTTGTTGTGCAGAGCTTGCCGGTTTCAAAGAATTCCTACTGTGTGGATGGATTTATAGTCCAGCACCAGACCTGGAACGGCTTCGTGCTGAGGAAGCAGATTCATCTGGTGTCCTCCTACAGCTTTGAGTGGAACCAGGAGCTCCAGACTGTGACCGTGGAGGCCTACAATAATCTGGGAAGCTCCAGCAACAACATAAACATGACGCTGGAGAAAAAAACTAAACGTAAGCAAGAGGAAATCTAACAGGAAGTCTGTGCAGACCCAGAAAGGAAATTAATCTACTTAGTGCACAATAGCTGGACGCATCTGACCTCAGTGTTGTGATCTGGAGTTGTTCCTGCACAGCAGGAGAAATCCAGATGAGTCAGTGGGCTCTCAGAAAACATATTTAAAAGCCTAGCTGACATTCTTACATAGTTTTATGGAATAAATATTCCAATTAATAAGTCCAAAACAAAAAGCAATTAAATATATAGCAGCAATCATAACACATAAAAAGGGTTTGTGGCGTACAACCAAAACAAACATGGCGTCAATAGAAGAGATCAGTAACTGGTTAATTTTGTAGTGATGAGATTTATCCACAAGAGGGAGCTGTCAATCAATGAGAATGCACTCCAGTTCCCAGCATGCACTATGGGGTGGTGCAATGACGCAGCGCTTAGCACATCAACCTAGCTTGAATGCTAACTTGACCTGCATGAATTAATGTCAGTCTGTAAACTTCAAGCTAACTGTGGAATAGGATGGAGGGGAACAAAAATGGATTTGTCTTTTGTGTGTTGGAGCTAAGTGATTAGCACAGCATTCAACGCTAAATCAGACTATTGGTTTAGCCTGTTGTAGCGTTAGCAGGGGTGTGCTACCATCGCAAGTGTCGGTTTCAGATGTTTCCCTGCTTGAGCACTGCAGATTTTATTAAAACGAGTGATTAGCAGCTCCTACAGAAGACCGAGGACATGATTCAGCAGTAAGAATCAGCAGGAACTTGTTGAAACATTACATGTTCGTTAGCGCTACAAGGCTGTTTGTGTGTGTGATATGAGGCGTGGCTTCCAGAAGGGGAGGGGCAGCAGGGAGCCGTTCAAATTTCAAAATCTCCTCCTCCTCTCCTTGATGGCGTCACGCTACGGACCGCAGCTTTAATACATTTGTTCAGAGTTATAGAATGCAAACTGGAAAACGTTAACTAATTGAATGTTTTTAGGAAGCTGTCAGTCTAACCTAGCATCCTATCTGTTATTATGGGTAAGTGTTTTCATGCGCAGGAACTGTTTTTATTATATTACCAGATGTATTTTGTCACTTTGGCACAATAACCAGTTTACCGCTGCATCCTTAACACACATAAGTGAGAAAAGTGCACCATGGAGCAAAAACAGAATTATTATTTTAGTGAAAACATATGAAAAGCTCTAATGGAGGTGCAGGATCCATTAGCGTTAGCGCTATAAGTACACTGAAGAGTAGTCGCAGGGTTTGTTTTTAATGACGGTATTCTGCACATGAGGCACATCTATGTTTATCCAATTACCACTCATTCAGCAAGAACAAACTTTCAGATCAGAACACGAGTTTTCCCAGAAAAAATACCTGTTTTTTGTCATTTTTACGAGAACTCTCGTTGTTCGGAGGTTTTCTATCAGCTTAGGTTCGGTCTTGTTAGAGGATAAACAACACATACCAAAAGGTCACACACACACACACACACACACACACACATTTTTAGAACATCATTTAGCAGCAGATATGTCACTTGCCTCCTCATGCCTCCATCAGTAATTAGCTGTGGATGAGAAGTTCTGCAGCAGCTTTATTAAATAAGATGAAGGTGTGTTTAGTAGAACACACCTTTTAATGGTTCTGATGTTTGTTTCCGTGGTGGTTTGCAGGTCGCTGTGTGCGTTCGTTCCATGTTGTGGTGATGAACAGCACCTGGGTGTCTCTGTCCTGGAGCCTGTCTGACACCAGCTCTGTCCCCATCTTCATGGTGGTCCACTGGTCCCCGACGAGGCTGCGGGACACTGAGGATCTTAGTTTGAGAGGACAAACATGGGCCCGACTTCCCTATTCTGAGCACCCTGCTTATTTAAAAGGTGAAACATTTACTTTAAATGATTTTACCTGGATACATTTAGTCATTTTCACTCAAACTGACCTGCTGTCTGTCTGTTTTCTTGTTGAAGGGGATTTCTTTAGCTCTGAGGAGTACGGGTTCTACTTGTACCCCGTGTTTGCTGATGGAGAAGGGGAGCCGATGTTCGCTTTAGGTCTGTTCACAGTTTCTGTCGGTGCTCTTTCCAGTATAAAATATGAAGTTAAATGTGTTTTTTTTGTTCTGTTGATGCAGCAACAAGAGGAGACCCTGCTGCCTACATGATGCTGATGTTCATCAGCCTCCTCTGCATCTGCGTGTTTGTCACCCTGGTTCTCTCCCAAAACCAGTAAATAGCTCCTGATTTTATCCTTATTATAAACCATTTAATGACGGGAATCTCTGGTGTGCAATCGGATACGAGGCTCAGAGAGATCCAGCATGAAAAATTAGAAGCCTGACATTTAACAGGTCACAGGGTGTAATTAAAGTTGTTGACGGGAGGTGAAGGTATAGAGAGAAGAGAACAGGAGAGTTCCAGTAAAATGTTAAACCCTGAAACGTATCTTTTTTATTTCCAGGATGAGAAGATTTGTGTGGAAGGATGTTCCCAATCCAAACAAATGCTCCTGGGCTAAAGGACTCGACTTTAAAAGGGTAAAAATAAAAGTAGATTCTGAGTGATGTATCTGCAGAGCCCCCTAGTGGTGAGACAGAGGAAGTACATTGCATCATTAGTTTTAGTTTTTAGGAAGGTTTAAATAAAAGTATTCATTTTTTATTGTCTCATTCAGGATTATAAGATGTTTTCCCTCCTTCTCCCAGGTTTTCACGTCCGATAAAACACAAAAACATCCAAAAATGTGAAATATTTGTTCTTTTCTTTGACAAATATTCATTTTGAATCTCTGAATCTTATTTAAAGCCATACTATGCAACATTTTCATATTTTTAAATCATGTTCTTGAGCCAGTTTGTGCTAAAATGACCCTTTATAGAGTTAATGAAATGTCACTCAGACCCCCACCGCCCTCTGTAGCCAGAATACCACACTTGCAACTTCAGAGTGGCGGTCCGGTCCCTGTTGGACTTAGTAAAGTGGAGCTGACATGTCTGGTGCTGCAGTCTGCTTCCAGCATGTTTCCTGCATGTTTTAGATCATGAACACAGCTGGTTTGTTTGATTTAGTGATGAACCGCTCCTGTAGACACTAATGAAGGCTGAGGAGACGTTTCAGCTGTTAGATTAAGGTGTTAAAAAGACCAACGCACAGCGAGGAGAGAAGTTTCACTTTTGGTTTTGGCCATTGTCGCTTTTAGAATACGTTTTAAAATTCTTTTATTAGTTTTTAAAACTTTGAATGGGTTGGCTCCGCCTTACTTGGGGTTAGGGTTAGGGATGCTCTGTGGAGGTTTTTAAAACATATTTTTATGATCTGGCTTTTAATTGTATGAGTTAGTTCTTGTTGTTTTTACTGTTCTCTGTAACTGTCTCTGCAGGTGGACACCTTTGAAGCCCTGTTTCGACCTTCAGAGGGTCTCCAAGCTTTACCGCTTCCAACCGAGAGCATCTCCAGGGTCATCATCATGGACGAAGCTCTGACGAAGGCGTTGGTCCAAACCCCAAAGTCCCTGACTCCTGACCCTGGAACAGCTTCAGATAACCTCCTCCTGCCACCGTTAGAGCCCGAGGTTGACCAGTCGGTGGAGACTGAAGCCCTCCTGTGTGAAGCTCCATCTCTGACGATCACTGTGGAAGCTTTAACTGCTTCAAACCAAAGTATACAACTGGTTGATACCCTTGTGGACCAGAATCCAGGCAACACCAGCTCTGCCCAGTCTTCAGTTACTTACAGCAAAGTTCTGCTTGCCGATGCGAAGCAGGATCTGCAGCCTGTCCACCTCCACTACAGCGACAGCAGCAGGTGCAGCTCCAGCGACGAGGGAAACTTCTCTGCCAACAACTCTGACATTTCCGAGTCGTTCCCCAGTGCCCTGTGGGAGCTGGACAGTTGTCCTGGTGCAGAGGTGGACGACCCGAGACGTTCCTGCTCCTACAATTCTGTGGAGGAGCTTTCTGAAACGTCAGACCAAGAAAACGAAGGGGAAAAGAAGCATTTGGACTACCTAGAAATCAAATATTCAACAGATGATGAGGAGAGCGAGGGAGAGGAGCAGAGGGAAGACGATTTAAAAACCGAGCTCATTAAAGATGCTGCGGACAGGGAGGACGGTTGTGTGGAGCTGCATCCTCTGCTCGGCCCAGAGGACTCGAGCCGGCCCGACAAGCTGCTGTCAGCATCGGCTTGTGAGTTTTCTTTGCTCTACCTGCCTCAGTACAGAACTGACCCATGCACAAGACAAACCCCAGCCCTAATAGAAGACAGCAAACCCTAAGCCTGGTGAAAACGTGCACCATTGTGTTGTGAACGTTGTCATGCCAACACCATTTGTTCCCATGTGATACTGTGAGTTTCGAGCTGGAAAATGTAAAAATACCTCAACGTCAGAATGATTGCAAGTTGAAAATCTTTAATGCTGCTAAGGCTTTCTGTGAGGAGAGATGTCAAGTCGATATTTTATGTTTGACTTTAAAAGAGTCGCAGAACAACTTTCCTTTTGGCCTCTGTATGTGTTGGGGCTCAAAATGTCCCGGGAGCCCTGATAAATGACCAAATACAACCCCATAATGAGGCCCCGCCCTCTCAACCAGAACATGAATATTAAATGAGCTGATTGGCTGGTTTACCCTGGTGGCTCTATGATGCTGCCTAAAGCTAGAAACTCTGTGTGCAGCCGTGTCTGGATAACTCTGCAGTAGCTCGGGCTAGCGCTGTTAGCATTACCGTCACCAACATTTACGTATTTTGGGATATGCAAATGTACGGTGGTGTGCCTATGACGTGTTATACCAGCTTTTCTCAGAATTACTAATTTACATAGGAAAGCAAGTGGGCTCAGACCTAATGGTGCACTAGACACCCAAAGCTGCATCCTGCACATCTAAAGACTGTAAAGAGTGCAGAACAGATGAGGTCTCGTTTCTGTGTGGCTGTCACATAGACCAAAAATCAATGAGTCCAGTCAGAGCATTCACACCGGCTGCGGTGCGGTGTGGATCCGGATGCAGAGCTCCAGAAAGTTTCCGCCTGGGGTTTATTTTTTCCGGATGCTGCATGCAGATGACGTTAAAGAAATGACATGAGCCAGACAGGAAGTGAGGCGAGGAACAGCAAGGTGCATTCGGTATATTTCAAAATAAAAGCAGAGTTGCATTGTTTTATCCGGCCTTTGACAGCCATATCAGTTCAGTATATGTTTGTTATTTTTACAGGTTATCTTTACACTTGTTATGTCAAATTGTCATTTGGTGCTTTTGTGGGAGCAGATTTCTGGAGACCTTCAGCACACGAACCGCAGTCCGTGTGAGTGTCAGACCATACGGAAGCCTTCTGGAAACCGGGCGGCTTCCTTATCCGTAGAGGGTGTGAACGAGGGGTAACAGTTGATTTCGATGTGGATTTTTGGATTTGACTTTTGCTTCATGTCATGATGTTGAACAAAGTTCATCCTCCCTGAAAGCAGAACATGAACGTTCCTGTTGAGCTGCAGCTAAATGACTCCAGCTGGTGTTTGCTAACCGCTGCAGATGTTGGGTCACTGCAGGTGATTATTCGTTAATTAGACCCACCTGTGTTCACTGGCAGCTTGTGAAGTAACATCTGTATGGCCCCGCCCATCAGCTTAACTCAGAATCTTTGTGTATTTTGTGTTGTAAAGTATTTTGTGTTTTGTTTTATGTGGAAAATGTGAAACAGCCGGGACGTTACGAGTAACGCTGCCTTCTTCTGGAAAGAAAAGACACAAGAATGTTTATTTGAATCTATTAAAAAAATATGAAAAATATAAATTAATGTTTGAAATAAATGGTTTATGGAGAACTTTTATCTATTTTTGATGGTGATAATAAAGTATTTCTTGTGAAATTGTGTCTTTTGTTAATAAAGATGTTGAACTAAAAGCTATTGGTTTAGGTCAGGCACTGGAATATCTGTATATATACTGTATATATATATATATATATATATATATATATATATATATATATATATATATATATATATATATATATATATAATTCTTTTACAGTTTTTCTCAATTGCTAAGACACATTTCTTGAAAGCTGCTCTCCCTTTCTCTAACTTGTGAACACAAAACCCAATTTTCAAGCTAATTCCCCAAAACCTCAAACTCTTCTTGCAAAACCAAACTTTCAGCTCAAAACAGTTCAATCTGTGCTCAAAACTGAACTATGTTGTCAAATTGTGCCCCGAGTCAATCAAAATGACAGTCACTACTGAACAGTCACTAAACACTACGTAGAAAAGTAGAAAACACAATGCTCACTGTAGGGGAAATGTATGTTGCAAAACAAAAATAACTGAGCATTTAGCACTTGTAAAAATCAACGGAAATCTTATGCGTTTGACACTTATGTACAGTAAGCCCATATAAATATAAAGTACAAAAATATACAAATACTACTGTAAGTGCAAAGAGCAAAGATTCCAGTACGTACAGGTTGGCATATTATCCAGACACATTCAGTGTTGATTACGTAGTGATTTACTGTAGTGGCCTAAATCACTTTTTCTGTATCAGTTACAAAACTAGATCTATTTCTACAGAGGGGTTTTCAACTGGATGCAGTGGAAAGACCCCATGAATACATCTATAAGGATGAAGCACTGTGTATGTTCCCTCACATCATTAGCCACAAGTGTGATCAATTTGTAGTTGTTGTGTTCAAGTGGTGACACCAGGGCTTTACTTGTGATTGACGTTTGTCACCTGTGCTCACCATTATGCAGCACAGTTGCATCACAATGAAAATGTGTTGGCAAGTGGTGTCTGAACAGGTGAAACGTGCTGATGGTTTTACCAAAAGAGTGATTGATTCAATCAGTGGGTTCAAGCAACTGAGCATTTGGTTCAGACAACAGGGTTTAGTGTTTTAGCTAAAAGGAAGAAGTTTTATGTCTGCCACCTTGTGGCTGTGATAGGTTAGTACATCCAGATTTATTTTTCTGTTTTTTCCTTATTCTACTTTTTATTCTTTTCTTTTATGTATTTTAACTGATTTCACTACTGTTCTTTCCTTCTCTTCGTTTTTCTTCTTTTCTTGTCAGTTACATTAAATTAGTATTATTTTAAATCAGTTGAAAAGCTCAGCACCAAACATGCAGCTGATCACCTATCTGCATATCTGAACAAGAATCATCAGTAAACTGTGGAAACCTAGAGCTGCCCCCAATCAAAATAAAATTAGAGTGATATCATGTTATATCGTTCAATATTATTTTCACATTCTTATAGTATACACATGTATCACATTTGTACCAATATAATTATAAATTAGTAAGTTTTACAACATTAATATATTGTTAAGATAGAATTTTATTATTAATTCAATGCCATAATATTGTACAAATGTGATAAATATACTGAAAGAATGTAAATATTCATTTACCTGTTTATAACACGATGTTGCACAACCTCTCTCTCTCTCTCTCTCTCTCTCTCTCTCTCTCTCTCTCTCTCTCTCTCTCTCTCTCTGTGTGCCATAAAAGGTCACGATGGTGAAGTCCGCTGCTGCCTTTGGCGAGAAGAGGCAGGAACTCGCAGAGGCTTGACTCCCGATGAACAGGAGAGGTTTATCATGATGGAAAATAGAGTTCAAGATTCCTGAACCGCAGCGACTCAAAATAATCTGACAAAAGGGTTTCAAACAAAGGTTTTGTGGAAGAAGCACCATATTTAGTCAAGAAGCCCAAAATCTCAGTAGGGACTTGGAAAGACTCTGAACCTGTTCTCTGTTCTTCAAACCAGCATTCGTAAAAAGGCATGGCGCAGTTCACAAAGCAGGATTTTTTAAATTGTCAGACAGTTTTCATAACATGTGTGGATAAAAAAAGTCACAGATACAACAGTTTTTGTCCGACGGTGTGAGGTCTGTGGCAACACAGCAAAAATTACACACTGCACATGGGAAATCTTGTGAGATCACTCGTAACTTCAGAGAAAACAAACATCTCACATTCAACAGTCGACACACTTGTTCGTCCTCGAAAATCAGACCTAGACAATCCGACGTGTTTTACAGCCCTGATTTATGATCGGAGCGTTCCCCGATGTGCTGCAGAGCCAACCAGAGCACTCTTAACAGACCACACATGGCAGGAATATCTGATAAGATTATCTTTAGAGCCATTAATCGGTCACGTCCTAAGATTGTTGGTTGGGGAGGATCGGGTGAAAAATCGACACGTTTATCCTGCCTTAAAATAAAAACAGTCACCAAGAGAACATGTGTTCAGGTGTTCTGATGATTTTAGAAATCAACACACAAAGACACCAGTGTTAAAATACACTTATAAATACATTGGTACTGATTTACATTCACACTTTTTAAACAGCAAAATAAGGCAAGGCAGCTTTAATTGTATAACACATTTCATACACAGATGCAGTTTAATGTGCTTTCCAGATGCAAGATCAGCAAGAACATAAAACATTAAAATCAGTGTAACAACATAAAGCAGCAGAATATAAAATCAAAGTTAAAAATACACAAATAAAATTAGATGTAAGAAATCAAATAATAAGGCAAAGTTAAAGGGTGAGCAGTTACAGTGCAGAAGGTGCAGCATAAGAAACATTCATTCATAGGCTGATGAATACATGAAAGGTTTCAATTTTGACTTAAGTTCCTAGAGTTGGGGCACATTAGAGGTCATGAGGAAGCTGATTCCATCTGTGTGCAGCATAGTAGCTAAAAGCAGCTTCACCCTGTTTGGTTCTGACCCGGTTCTACCAGCTGACTGCTTCCTAAGGATCTCAGAGCCCTGCTGGGTGGAGATACTGGAAGGAGTTTCAACATGTATTTTGGCCCAATGCCATTAAGTGATTTATAAACTAGTAGAAGCACTTTGAAATGGATTCTGTAGTTTACTGGTAACCAGTGTAGAGATTTAAGAACAGTTTTTGGTCTTGGCTCTTGTTAAGACTCTAGTAGCAGCATTCTGAATAAGATGCAGTTGTTTCATAGCTTTTTGGGGAAGACCAGACAGAAGACGATTGCAATAGTTCAGCATGAATGAGTTTCTCCAGATCTTGTCTGGACATGAGACCTCTGAGTCTTGCTATTTGATGAAGATGATAAAACGCTGATCTAGCTATAGCCTTAATGTGACCAGTAAAGCTCAGGTTAAGATTTCTAACCTGAGTCTTTGTCTTTATTCATCTGGAGCCAAGTTAAGCAATAACCTCCATCCTATCCTTCTTATTTCCAAAGACAATAACTTCAGTCTTGTCTTTGTTTAACTGGAGGAAGTTTGACTGCATCTAGTCATTAGCTTGACAGAGTGAGTCTAGGGGACCACAGTCGCTATGTAGATCTGGGTGTCATCTGCATAACTATGATAGGTAATGTTATTGTATAAGACCTGACCCAGGGTGAGCATATAGAGATTCAAGCACAGTGGTCCAAGAATCGAACCTTGGGGGACCCCACATGTCATGGTAATCAATCAGCCAATCACATAGCTGCAACTCAGTACATTTATTCATTTAGATGCTGTGTGAATGTGGAAGAGGATTGAAGAGACTGAACGTAGTGTAGTTGTTAGTAACCCACTAGTTCTTACCAAAGTCTGCAGAACAGCATCTCTGAATCAAACTATGAAGCTAAAACCTGCAGTTTGGGCACACAGAGTTAAACGAGAATGAAAACCACAACAAAACTTTAGTGGTTTTATTCATGTCATGGCCCTGAAAATCAATTTAGATGGCATGAGGAGCATGTTTGGAAGCCCAGCTTGGAGGGAGTTCAACAGTGAGAAAACACCCTCCCCTAGTGAATAAAATGCTAATTTAATAGAAGCATACCTAGGTTACAGTGTAGAAATCATCACGTTACGCAACAAATAAAACAATCTGAATTCACTGACTGCTGCCATCAACCCTGTTAATGTGAATCAGGAGGAAGATTTAGCAGCTTGGCTTTGTTAATCCCTCATTGATCGCCTGGTATTAACTCGGGCTGCAGTGTTCGTGATGGGCTGATGTTGCCTTTGAAGGCCTTAACATCTGGGATAAAGGTCGGATTGGGGCGGATTCACCACAAACCACAAGCGAAGAGAAATGAGGAAAATCTGCCTTTGCTGGTTTGGAGCCATGTGTGCGTTTTCTGTTTCTGGCTCCATCAACAAGAGGAACAAAAAGGAGCTCGGCTGCAAGAAAATATTACAGCACAACCAGGTGGTTCTGGAAATGTGACATCGCTCTAGTTCCCTGTAATCTTTAATCCAAGATCAGATCAGCGGTCAGTTAATCCATGTCGATGACATCAAAGGTAAAAAGACAAAGTAGAAAGCAGGATAAATGTAGTAAAGTTATCAGTATTTGGTGGAATGGAGCTGAGTAAACAGAGAAACAGGATTAGATCTTTGCCAGCAGATAAACAGAAGCCTCGCTGACCTCCGGGACTTTTACCTGAGGCTGTTTCTGAGACTCTGGGAGGATTTAACACATCATACATATTGTTCTCCACCTCCACTGCTCTCAGCCTGCAAATACAAGCAGCTTGATGCCTGTTGCCAGATTTATATCAGACACCTGGCAATATTTCACTGGGCAGAGATTTTCTTTCCAGGCATTGATTCAAATAACACAAATACAAAAAAAGAAAACAGATGAGTGAGACTCGACTGCTACTGAGTTACTCTCTCCCAATAAACTGAGCCTCAGAAAAATAGTTTTCTGTATTGGCAAAACAGAAACGGGATTCTTACTGATTCTGCTGCTCAAATAAAAAATTCTACCTAAGAAGTTTCAATAGGATTTGTAATTATTAGCCTATTTCTTTTGACTTTATAAGCTGTTGAATAAGGTGTGACACAACCTAAAAACTGTTTTTAATAAATAAAAAAGTCCTGAGAAAGATTTTTTTGCAACAAGTTTATAAAAATAATCAAAATCCTGTAACCTCCAAAACATTTGTTGGAAGTGGGGATGTGAAAGTTAGAATATTGAGCCTATATTATGCTTTAATTAGAGTATTAAAGCCATTCTATGCAACTTTTTCATATTTTTAAGTCATTTTCTTGAGCCAGTTTGTTCTGAAATGACCCTTTAGGGTTAATGAAATGTCACTCAGACCCCCACCGCCCTCTGTGGCCAGAATACCACACTTGCAACTTCAGAGTGGCGGTTCGGTCTCTGTTGGACTTAGGAGATGGAGCTGACATGCCTGGTGCTGCAGTCTGCTTCCAGCATGTTTCCTGCATGTTTTAGATCATGAACACAGCTGATTTGTTTGATTTAGTGATGAACCGCTCCTGTAGACACTAATGAAGGCTGAGGAGACATTTCAGCAGTTAGATTAAGGTGTTGAAAAGACCAACGCACAGCGAGGAGAGAAGTTTCACTTTTAGGTTCCACTAGGGGGTGCTAAAAGCAAGACAAAACTGCCAAGTGAGCCTTTAAAGCAGTCCTAGAATATAAAACCACATTTACCTTGTTGTTGAATTACAGGCAGCTTGAGGCATCTGATGTAGCATAACAAAAAGTCTGTACCATCTCCGACCTGCTTCCCATGTAAATTAGTAAATGTTGTAATAGCCACGGAGAAACAGTTTGTTCTGAGAAAAGCTGAATTAACACATTATAAACTTAGAAACAACCCCTAAAAAACTGCATGTCCCAAACCCACAACCACAGAACAATACTAGAATGAGCTATTGCTAATGATAGCCCGAGCTGCTGCTAACGCTAGCCCTAGCTACTGCTAACGTTGGACGACAGAAAAACAAAGAATTTCAGATCACCACTCACATTCCAGAATATCCAGATAATGAATGAAAGCCAGACAGATCCATACATCTCCTGGACACGAACATGCACACACACACACACACACGCACACACACACACACACACACACACACACACACACACACACACACACACACACACACACACACACACACACACACACACACACACACACACACACACACACACACACAGACAGAGTTTCTAGATTCAGGCAGCATCAAAGCAGTCAATCAGCACACATCTCATTAATATTTATGTCCTGGCCGAGTTATCAGAGCAAACCAGTCTTTCCAATGAGTGGGGCTTATTTATGGGTCATATTTGACCCATAAATAAGCTCCTTGGCCATTTTGAGCCCCAACCAAGTTTCATAAGCTATATAGAAGCTCAAAAACCAGTTTCCATTTGTAAAAAAAAAAAAAACTCTTTCTAGTACACCTTTAAACCTGAAACAAGTAAAAAAAACTTATTACAAGAAGGTATCGTGAAGGCAAAAATTAAGAAAATATAAAGCATGCATGCAAATCAAACTATAAAAAACTCAGAATTCACGTTGATGATTTTAACTTTTTACGTCCCATTTTCTGGATTTAACCATAACGTTTTTTCTTTATTTTAAATGCAACACAAACTCGTGCCTCGCTTGTGGAGATCTATGTTGTTTGTTATGTGAAAAATGCTGAGCATCCTTAAAAGCAACCCAGGGCAGTTTCATTGTCAGCTGTAAGTGGGTCAGATGAATGAAATGCCTGCAGATCTGTCAGGATGTGTGTCACAAAGCGTGCTTGTCTCTGGCCAACAAAGTGAAAAACACTCTGCTCAGTGTCCTTCTTTTCTACTCTGACTCCATTAGTGCCTAATTGGTTTGGAGTCCAGACATGTAGAGAAGCAGCAACGCAGAATTCTGTGTTCTTGTTTCAGCTGATCTGACAAACTAATTGTCATGTTCTGTGGTGAGCTACTGGTGTGAATGTTCCTGAGTTCTGTTTTCAGGTGGGCGGGTCCGAGAGCGGTACCAGCTGCTGCTGGTTTGGTAATCAACTGCCAGGGGATATAAGGAGCAGTGTGACTCTACTCCACGCCGGATGATTACTCAGTTTGGGTAGCTCTAGCCTCTTGGTTCTCCTGTGTTTTAGTCATTGTTCACCGTGCCATTTTTCTATCAGTTTTTGGATTCCTGTGCCATTCGTCTAACCTCCTCCTGTGCCTTCCAGGTTCACTCTCCAGTCTCATCTCCAGTACCATAACCCTTGGAACTCACCTCTTCACCACGCCACACTGCATCTCCCCTGGCCGCCCGCTCTCTCTCGTCCACCTGTTCACAACCGTGTCCCCCCATGACACCTACGGATCAGTACCCTCCTGGATTCCTCTGAACTCCAGCTCACCCAGACCTGACACTCCCCCTCCTCCTGTGCTCCTCATCAGTGGAAACCGTAAGCTACTACCAAACATTCCCTCCCTGTCCAACCATCAGACACTCACTCTGCTTTGTCTTCCCTAGAGGACCAGTACCCAGCGCAGAGTCCCGTTGTCCAGCTATTCATATCCCCCCGTGTAAAAATAAAGATTATTGTTCACCTTACCATCTTCGTCTGTGTGTGATTCTGCATGTCGTGGGTCAAACAGCTACCCCACACCATGACAGAATCATCCGGCCATAAGTCTGACCCAGTTGCAGAATCGGTTCACCCTGCGATAGCTGAGACGCTAATCAATCACGATAAGACCCTTCAAACTCTTGTGGAACAACTAGCGAACACAAACCAGCGATTATTCCATCTTGACACTCTGTTACATCAAATGAATGCTAGGTTAACCACCCCGGAACCTTCTGCGGCGCCGTCCACTGTTTCCACTCCGCCAGTACTTCCGGGCCCGTCACCCCAGATGTGTTTCCGGGTTGCTGACTCACCGCCACCAGAAACATTCTCCGGTGAGTTCGGCAAATGCCGAGGTTTTTTATTACAATGCGATCTTGCATTTGAAAGATCACCTGAGTCATTTCCGAGTGACCCCGTTAAAATATCATACATCATTGGGTTGCTTAGGGGCATCGCGTTAGAATGGGCGGAAGCTAAGAGCCGCCAAGCTAACTTTCTTAAAGGCCCACTCTCCTGTTTTCTGTCGGACTTCAAGCAGAATTTCAGTTGTTCCGAGTCCCCCGCAGAGATCGCTAAGAAATTATGGAACCTTCATCAAGGAAAACAGACAGTGGCGGAATTTGCTATTGCATTCAGGACCTTAGCTTCTACTTCAACCCTTGATGATGACTCTTTGAAGGGGGCTTTTTCTCAAGCATTAAATGAACGCCTCAAGGATCAACTCGCCTTTTGCCAGGAACCAGCTGAACTGGAGGACCTTATTTCACTAGCCATCCAGATTGAGAAACGACTCAAGGAGCGTAATAAGGGCACCCACCCGTTTCAAACCCCCCAGGTCCCCCCATCTCTTCACAGAACCCGATCACTAGCTACAGAGCAACCGGTTGTGGATGAGCCCATGCAGGTTGGCCGGACCCGTCTAACACCAGAGGAGAGGGAGCGACGCATGAGGTCTGGCTTATGTTTCTACTGTGGTCAACCGGGTCATGTGATTGGTGGTTGTCCTGTGCTGCCAAAAGGCAGAGCCCACCCGTAGACACGGGAGTACTGGTGGGTGGCAGTGTGGCTAATGCTAAATCCCGTTGTGTGCTTCCATGTTCAATCATGTTCAATCAAGAGTCTTTTGTGTCCCAGGCTCTGCTGGATTCAGGTTGTGAGAGGAATATACTGGACCAGACGATCGTTCAACAACTGGGTATCCCCACGATTCCTCTCACCGCCCCNCCTCTCTCTCTCTCTCTCTCTCTCTCTCTCTCTCTCTCTCTCTCTCTCTCTCTCTCTCTCTCTCTCTGTGTGTGTGTGTGTGTGTGTGTGTGTGTGTGTGTGTGTGTGTGTGTGTGTGTGTGTCAGCTCCAAGCTTCCTTTGGTCCCATTTCAACAAATTTATGTAACTATTTTGCAACAATTTACCTTGCAATATTTACATCAACAATCAGGACAAAGTAAACAGTACCAACACTAAAAGCCCTAGAATACATTTGCTATATTAGCTGGTTTATTAAAGATAAGTAAAAACAATGACAAGTGTAAGTAGTCAAGTATTAGTCAGAGCTAATAAGTCATGTCCTGTTATTTTACAGGGATGTCTTTGCATCTTACAGCCACAAGGAGACAGAAAAACTCCACTAATGAGTTCAGTCTGGCTTTAGTTACAGGAATCTCTCTCTCTCTCTCTCTCTCTCTCTCTCTCTCTCTTTCCCTCTCTCTCTCCTTTGTTTGCCATAAAAGGTCACGATGGTGAAGTCCGCTGCTGCCTTTGGCGAGAAGAGGCAGGAACTCGCAGAGGCTTGACTCCCGATGAACAGGAGAGGTTTATCATGATGGAAAATAGAGTTCAAGATTCCTGAACCGCAGCGACTCAAAATAATCTGACAAAAGGGTTTCAAACAAAGGTTTTGTGGAAGAAGCACCATATTTAGTCAAGAAGCCCAAAATCTCAGTAGGGACTTGGAAAGACTCTGAACCTGTTCTCTGTTCTTCAAACCAGCATTCGTAAAAAGGCATGGCGCAGTTCACAAAGCAGGATTTTTTAAATTGTCAGACAGTTTTCATAACATGTGTGGATAAAAAAAGTCACAGATACAACAGTTTTTGTCCGACGGTGTGAGGTCTGTGGCAACACAGCAAAAATTACACACTGCACATGGGAAATCTTGTGAGATCACTCGTAACTTCAGAGAAAACAAACATCTCACATTCAACAGTCGACACACTTGTTCGTCCTCGAAAATCAGACCTAGACAATCCGACGTGTTTTACAGCCCTGATTTATGATCGGAGCGTTCCCCGATGTGCTGCAGAGCCAACCAGAGCACTCTTAACAGACCACACATGGCAGGAATATCTGATAAGATTATCTTTAGAGCCATTAATCGGTCACGTCCTAAGATTGTTGGTTGGGGAGGATCGGGTGAAAAATCGACACGTTTATCCTGCCTTAAAATAAAAACAGTCACCAAGAGAACATGTGTTCAGGTGTTCTGATGATTTTAGAAATCAACACACAAAGACACCAGTGTTAAAATACACTTATAAATACATTGGTACTGATTTACATTCACACTTTTTAAACAGCAAAATAAGGCAAGGCAGCTTTAATTGTATAACACATTTCATACACAGATGCAGTTTAATGTGCTTTCCAGATGCAAGATCAGCAAGAACATAAAACATTAAAATCAGTGTAACAACATAAAGCAGCAGAATATAAAATCAAAGTTAAAAATACACAAATAAAATTAGATGTAAGAAATCAAATAATAAGGCAAAGTTAAAGGGTGAGCAGTTACAGTGCAGAAGGTGCAGCATAAGAAACATTCATTCATAGGCTGATGAATACATGAAAGGTTTCAATTTTGACTTAAGTTCCTAGAGTTGGGGCACATTAGAGGTCATGAGGAAGCTGATTCCATCTGTGTGCAGCATAGTAGCTAAAAGCAGCTTCACCCTGTTTGGTTCTGACCCGGTTCTACCAGCTGACTGCTTCCTAAGGATCTCAGAGCCCTGCTGGGTGGAGATACTGGAAGGAGTTTCAACATGTATTTTGGCCCAATGCCATTAAGTGATTTATAAACTAGTAGAAGCACTTTGAAATGGATTCTGTAGTTTACTGGTAACCAGTGTAGAGATTTAAGAACAGTTTTTGGTCTTGGCTCTTGTTAAGACTCTAGTAGCAGCATTCTGAATAAGATGCAGTTGTTTCATAGCTTTTTGGGGAAGACCAGACAGAAGACGATTGCAATAGTTCAGCATGAATGAGTTTCTCCAGATCTTGTCTGGACATGAGACCTCTGAGTCTTGCTATTTGATGAAGATGATAAAACGCTGATCTAGCTATAGCCTTAATGTGACCAGTAAAGCTCAGGTTAAGATTTCTAACCTGAGTCTTTGTCTTTATTCATCTGGAGCCAAGTTAAGCAATAACCTCCATCCTATCCTTCTTATTTCCAAAGACAATAACTTCAGTCTTGTCTTTGTTTAACTGGAGGACCTTATTTCACTAGCCATCCAGATTGAGAAACGACTCAAGGAGCGTAATAAGGGCACCCACCCGTTTCAAACCCCCCAGGTCCCCCCATCTCTTCACAGAACCCGATCACTAGCTACAGAGCAACCGGTTGTGGATGAGCCCATGCAGGTTGGCCGGACCCGTCTAACACCAGAGGAGAGGGAGCGACGCATGAGGTCTGGCTTATGTTTCTACTGTGGTCAACCGGGTCATGTGATTGGTGGTTGTCCTGTGCTGCCAAAAGGCAGAGCCCACCCGTAGACACGGGAGTACTGGTGGGTGGCAGTGTGGCTAATGCTAAATCCCGTTGTGTGCTTCCATGTTCAATCATGTTCAATCAAGAGTCTTTTGTGTCCCAGGCTCTGCTGGATTCAGGTTGTGAGAGGAATATACTGGACCAGACGATCGTTCAACAACTGGGTATCCCCACGATTCCTCTCACCGCCCCGCTCAGAGCGTCGTCACTGGATGGAAATTCACTCACAGCCATTACCCACCAAACCGTCCCGATAAACCTGCTGGTTTCGGGTAACCATCGTGAAGTGCTTTCATTTTTTGTGTTTCCCTCTTCCCAGTGTCCGGTGGTCTTGGGTCATCCTTGGCTGGCTTCCCACAATCCCCACATTAATTGGAAAATGAGTCAAGTGGAGGCCTGGAGCCCTTTTTGCCTGTCTCACTGTCTCCTATCTGCCTCCATCCCTGTTTCTACAGCAGTTGAGAGTCCTCCAACCCCACCGGACCTGTCTAGGGTACCTAAGGAGTATCACCACCTCCACCAGGTGTTCAGCAAGGATCAAGCTGCGGCATTACCTCCCCACAGGCCCTATGATTGTGGCATAGACCTTCTTCCTGGAGCCACACTCCCTTCCAGCAGGTTGTATAATGTGTCCCGACCCGAACAGGAATGCATGGCTAAATACATCTCTGAGTCCTTAGCCTCTGGCATTATCAGACCCTCTACCTCTCCTCTGGGAGCTGGATTCTTTTTTGTTTCCAAAAAGGAGGGCTCTCTCCGCCCATGTATCGACTACAGAGGTTTAAACCAGATCACCATCAAGAACAAGTATCCTCTTCCTCTCCTTTCTTCCACATTCGAACCAGTCCAAGACGCCACAATCTTCACCAAGCTAGATCTCCGTAACGCTTACCATCTGGTCCGAATTCGTGAAGGAGATGAATGGAAGACGGCTTTCAAAACACCACTGGGCCATTTTGAGTATCTGGTTATGCCCTTTGGACTCACCAATGCCCCTGCAGTATTCCAGTCTCTAGTCAATTCTGTACTTAATGACTATATCAATAAGTTTGTCTCCGTCTACTTAGATGATATCCTGATCTTCTCCAACTCCCTTGAGGAACACCGACAACATGTCCAAGCCGTCCTTCAACGCCTGCTGGAGAACCGCCTGTATGTTAAAGCAGAGAAGTGTGAGTTTCATGTTTCCTCTGTGGCCTTTTTGGGTTTCATTCTAGAGAGCGGACGGCTGAAGACGGATCCAGAAAAGATCAGTGCTGTCCTCAACTGGCCAACCCCATCCACACGTAAGCAGCTTCAGCGTTTTTTGGGTTTTGCAAATTTTTACCGCCGTTTCATAAAGAACTATAGTCAGACTGCAACGCCCCTCACACAACTCACCTCTGTAAAGAAGCCTTTTGTTTGGTCACCTGAGGCAGAAGAGGCGTTCCAGAACCTCAAGACAAGGTTTACCCAGGCACCAGTCCTCTCTCGTCCAAACTCTGCATTGCAATTCACTCTCGAAGTTGATGCTTCCGATTCTGGTGTGGGTGCCGTGTTGTCCCAAGTCTCTCCTGCAGATCACAAGCTTCACCCCTGTGCTTTCTTTTCTCGGCGATTATCCCCAGCGGAACAGAACTACGACGTGGGTGACCGGGAACTGTTGGCCATAAAGATGGCTCTGGAGGAGTGGCGTCACTGGCTGGAAGGGGCTGAGCATCCAATCATTATCTGGACAGACCACAAGAACCTAGCCTATCTCAAGGAAGCGAAGAGGCTGAACCCTCGTCAGTCCCGTTGGTCCCTGTTCTTCTCCCGTTTTCATTTTTTCATCTCTTACAGACCCGGAACCAAGAATGTGAAGCCTGACGCACTGTCTCGACAATACTCCTCAGACAAAGAGAATGAACCTGCCAACATCCTGCCCCCTTCCTGTGTTGTGGGTGCTGTGTCATGGGACATATCTGGCAAGGTTTTGGAGGCCCAGCAGACAGAACCGGATCCAGGTACCGGCCCAGCCCACAAAATCTACGTACCTACTAGGGTAAGGGGCTCCGTCATACATTGGGCTCATACGGCAAGATTTTCGATTCACCCCGGAGTTGGAAGAACAGTTTCTCTGATTCGGAGAACTTTCTGGTGGCCTACGTTATACGACGACGTCAAACAATACATCAAGGCCTGTCACATCTGCGCCCGCAACAAGGGCAGCAACCAGCCTCCTTTTGGTCTCCTTAATCCCCTTCCTGTGCCCACACGACCTTGGTCCCACATTGCACTAGACTTTGTTACTGGTTTGCCCCCTTCCGGTGGTTTCTCAGTCATCCTCACCATCATCGACCGTTTTTCTAAATCCTGCCACTTGGTCCCTCTCAAGACACTTCCTTCCTCTGCTGAGACTGCCAAACTGATGATCAAACATGTTTTTCGTTTACATGGCATCCCATCGGAGATCCTCTCAGACAGGGGCCCCCAGTTTGTGTCCCGCGTGTGGAAGGAGTTTGCCTCCAGCCTGGGGGCCCGTGTCGCCCTCAGTTCTGGGTTCCATCCTCAAACCAACGGGCAATGCGAACGTATGAACCAGGAGATGGAGGCCATGCTCCGGTGTGTCTGTTCATCTAACCCCTCCGGCTGGAGTGCCCAGTTGCCATGGGTGGAATATGCCCACAACGCTCACACATCCTCTTCCACAGGTCAGTCTCCTTTTGAGGTCTCCCTTGGCTACCAACCTCCTCTGTTCCCTTCAGATTCCACTCCGTCCACGTCAGCTCCTCAGTTTGTTCGCCGGGCGAGGCGCACTTGGGCTCAGACAACTGCAGCCCTTCAACGAACAGCTGACCGCAACCGTCGCCTGGCTGACCGGCATAGACGGCCTGCTCCTGCCTATGTTCCTGGGCAACGAGTCTGGTTGTCTACTAGAGACATCAAGCTCCAGAACACCTGTAAAAAACTCTCCCCCAGGTTCATTGGTCCATACAGCATCACCTCTGTCATTAACCCTTCCACGGTGCGGTTAGCTCTTCCGTCCTCTATGAGGATTCACCCAGTGTTCCACGTCTCCCTGCTGAAACCCGTGGCGTCCAGTCCACTATGCCCGCCTCCTGCTGCTCCTCCGCCGGCCCAGATGGTTGGGGGTGGCCTGGTTTACCCTGTGCGTCGTCTGCTCGACGTTCGCCGCCGCGGCAGGGGGTTCCAGTACCTCGTAGATTGGGAGGGATATGGTCCAGAAGAGCGTTCCTGGATTCCCCGGGCGTTCATCACTGATCCCTCTCTCATCCGGGACTTCGAGGCCTCTCGTTCTGCCTCCTCCTCCGCCTCCTCCTCCTCTGCTTGGCCGCCAGGTGGCGTCCCTTGAGGGGGGGGTACTGTCATGTTCTGTGGTGAGCTACTGGTGTGAATGTTCCTGAGTTCTGTTTTCAGGTGGGCGGGTCCGAGAGCGGTACCAGCTGCTGCTGGTTTGGTAATCAACTGCCAGGGGATATAAGGAGCAGTGTGACTCTACTCCACGCCGGATGATTACTCAGTTTGGGTAGCTCTAGCCTCTTGGTTCTCCTGTGTTTTAGTCATTGTTCACCGTGCCATTTTTCTATCAGTTTTTGGATTCCTGTGCCATTCGTCTAACCTCCTCCTGTGCCTTCCAGGTTCACTCTCCAGTCTCATCTCCAGTACCATAACCCTTGGAACTCACCTCTTCACCACGCCACACTGCATCTCCCCTGGCCGCCCGCTCTCTCTCGTCCACCTGTTCACAACCGTGTCCCCCCATGACACCTACGGATCAGTACCCTCCTGGATTCCTCTGAACTCCAGCTCACCCAGACCTGACACTCCCCCTCCTCCTGTGCTCCTCATCAGTGGAAACCGTAAGCTACTACCAAACATTCCCTCCCTGTCCAACCATCAGACACTCACTCTGCTTTGTCTTCCCTAGAGGACCAGTACCCAGCGCAGAGTCCCGTTGTCCAGCTATTCATATCCCCCCGTGTAAAAATAAAGATTATTGTTCACCTTACCATCTTCGTCTGTGTGTGATTCTGCATGTCGTGGGTCAAACAGCTACCCCACACCATGACACTAATAGTTTAATTTAAAAATAAAATCAAGTCTAAAGTTATGTCTCTTATGGATGTGGCAGCAGTTTTAGACGATCACTAGAGTATTTTACAGCTCATTTGACTGATAGAGGAAGTAGGCTGTACAGAGTAGTGGTATGGATCTGACCATGATGGCTATGGGTGTGTGTGTGTGTGTGTGTGTGTGTGTGTGTGTGTGTGTGTGTGTGTGTGTGTGTGTCAAAAGACATTTTCATGAGCTGTGTCAGCATTACAAAGACCATCTCTTTAGAGAGTGTGGTGTTACTGGAAAGCTCCATCAGCCTGCAGCTCCTCAGAGCCTCATAAAGTCATGTAGCAGAAACGTCTGGATGGTGAGAAACTGTAGACACCACCTTGTTACTTCCACACTTTTAAAATATACTTTAAAATAAGTGCACATGCAGAATTTTCAAATCTTGCACTAAAGGTATACTTTTAAAATATAATACCTTAAATATATGTGAAAATGCATTTGAGGGTAATGTTGTAATATCTTGCTTTACCATAGTGCAACATTCACTGCTGCTGGAGATATTTATGCTTTTAAACAACCACAGATTTCCTTGCAAATAAATGTTTTGTAATTGATGGTGGTGTAACTAAAGTTAGAGTGCTCGTGAATCACTGTGAAAATTTGGACACCAGATCTGTTTTTAGTCTGCAGCAATGCACTTTGGTCTTGGCTATGTTTGGACTAGCCGTTAGCTCTTCAGTCCTGAATACTTTATTGATCCCCGTAGGGAAATTATTTCTCTGCATTTGACCAAGGGGAACCCCAAGAACCCAGACCTGAAGCCAACCCTGTACTTCATTTCGCTAGTTGAATGGGGAAAATGCTGCCTGGTCAAAGATGGGTTGAAATATGACGTGTTGGTGGTGCTGGCTGGGTACCGAGACTCGAGCTAGGTAAGCTGGCTAAGGCTAGTGGAGGTTTTCGGGCTTCGCTGGTCCACTGCGGTCAAAGATCCACGAGTTCACTGCAGAAGGGAGGATTACCGAGTTTCGGTATTGTGTCTCTCCCTTCAGCAGCGGCAACCCTGCGATCAGAGATCCGCTAATCTGCCGCTCCAGCCTCCTGGAGGCAGCCGAGAGAGGTGGGCGTCCGGCTTCTCCCGTCCCCCGCCCGAGAACAGACATCGCCTGGCTCCCATGTGAGGCTGTAGTCATGGCTGCCTGTGGAGCTCTCTGAGGAATACCACAGAAACACCGCAGCTCTTTGAGTTGATGCATGCTTCACTTTGAGTCGCTCAACTGCGTTTTCCTGGCTAAAAGCACCCTAGAACCTCCGTTAGCTTTGGGTTAGCTCATAGCTACATTGCGTCAGAGTTTATGGGTGTGAGTCATTTGCTCCCACCTCTTTTCCCATCTTTGGATTGTCTGGGCATGACGAGACGTGTGACACGGTGGCAATCGGAAACGCCCATTTGGCTTCAGATAAACGCCACAGAAAGCTATGGGTGGAGTTTGTCCATCTTTTTTATACAGCCATTGCATTTGACCCATTCCTGAGCTGACACTTGTACACGACCCGGAGGGCAACTTTCACCATACCCAAGGATGTTTTAACACGTAGCCTGGCAGGGATTGAGATCAAACTCCTCACCTTCCGATTAGTGGACAGCCAACCTCCCCCATTGAGTCATGGCTGCCCTAAAACTCTCAGAGAGCCTCAAGCTGAATAAACATGAGCGTGAAACTGTCTTTAACCTGTCAACTTGCCACGTTTAATATACAAAGATCTGTTTAATTTAGTCACGACTGGCCAAACATCTTGCAGATTATTTTGAGACTGACACACACACACACACACACACACACACACACACCCTAACACACAACAGATGGCTGTTATGAGTTACTCCACCACAGTATCTATAGGTAGCCATTAGTAACTAAAACAACAGCATGTCCCCAAACCCCATCGTCTGCTGACCTTGACGCAAACTGGATTACGTCACTTGGTGGGAACTTCACGGCCCGATTCTGCCCCTTTGTTCGTTTCCCTCAGCGTCCCACAGAGAGCTCCGAGCCCTCTGCAGCAAAAACACTTGATGGTAGCAGGCGGCTTGTGGGATGGTTTGGGACATTCCATCGTCTGGGAACGTCCTCACACACTGTCAGAGGAGCTGTTACAGAAAAAAGACCAGATGGAGCCAAATACCAGAAAGCAGTTTTGTAACTTTCATTAAAACAAATAAACTACAGCACCTTCCCGTTCCTCACATCCTGCATGTTTTGGATGATTCTGCTCAGACACACCTGATCCTGATTATTGAATTACCTACTAACAGCTGCTCTAGATGCCCTCAGCACTTTTCTAATATTATACTTTTATGTCTGTACGTTATGCTTTTTATATATTTATTTACCCTTTACCTTTACTTTACCTGTCTTAAGAAGATAAAATAAACGTTTAACTACTATCAACTACTTTAAATTTAACTGCTAATAATTAATAATTACTAAAAAGCAATTTGATCAGGGCCTGCTGGAGTTTGCTGATGAGTCGTTTATTGTTCTAACTAGTTGTGTTTGATCACAGAAACACATAAATCATGGTGGATTTTGGCTGAGAACCAAGTCTGGAGACCTTGATAGTCTTAAAGGTGCAATATGTAAGAATGAAGTGACCCCTGCTGCACACTGAAAGCATCAGCGTTGCGGAACGGCAGCAGAACGGTTTACTCGTGATTTTCACTGCTTGCCAGTGCACACCGGGAGAATCTCAGCCGCGGAGCGGCTTCACCTCCATGCTCCTCGCTGGACTCGTGACATCACAAGATCCCTCGAGACTTCAAAGGTCACGGTTTGTTTATGCCACCCACCATTAAACCAAAAAGAAGGAAATCACGTATGACATCGCTGTTTGATGTCATATATAATGTTGTTCCTCTCCACGCCAGGATTAAAGCCATGAAAAACACACCACTGCACTTCTCAAACGATGCGGTAAGTAAATAAGCCGTGAGGTCACACGTATAAATGTAATCTACATAGATATGAAATCGCATCGCTGCAATAGACTTTTATTTTGAAAATTACCGGGCATTTTACACTGAAACCGAGTGTGAATTCCTGTCTAGCCCTATGTTAACTGCAGAAATTGACGCATCCCAGGAGCGGCACGCAGCAAAAATAGAACTCGATCCTACCTTTAGCGGTGCGGTGCAGCGTGCCGCTTCTGGGACACGTCTGGAAATTGCCGCGTTGCGGCTGGTTTGTGTCACCCCCATAGACTATAATGGATTCTAATTGAAGCAGCGACGTTCCGCTGCCGTTCAGCGCCGCTGATGCTTCCAGTGTGCAGTCGGCTTAAGAAAGACGTTCTGTGGTCAAATTTAGTTACTGCGGTCCATTTCCTAAACACACAAGTCACATTCTCACTCCCGTTCCGTGAGTTTCATGGCTGTTGCGAGCTACGGATCAGCACCAGAAGGTTCTAGATGACGAGCAAAGACGAGTCATACACAGTAAGTTTATAAGTTGATAAATATATTTTACTGTAACATCAAGTTGTAATTGAAAAAATAGCTTGAGATATTTTAAAGCTGACTATTTGTTTTTAATTTACTGTTAGCATTGTTAGCTCAACGTTAGCCTCTAGCCTTCTTTACCCGATATGAGAGTAAAACAAAAAGATGCAGTGGCTTCTTGGTACAACAAATAACTTCTGGGTCGCTCCTGTTTACTGGCTTAGGATCTTTACACAACACGGCTGCATTTTGCCGGTCGGTGTCAAATTACAAATACTGGCACTACAGCGTTAGCTGGCACAAGCTCTTCAACCCCTCTGGCTCACAGCAGTAACTAGTAACTGATCAGCCCTCAGCCAGCTGAGAAGGAAATCTGTTTTAATATAACCTTCCAGCCTGATTGAGACATTAGACTGTTTTGTGGTTCTTTCTCTGTAAAATAATTACGTATTGTACCTTTAAAACAACACATTTTATAATTTTTCATTTTTAAAATATATTTTGTGTATTTTAAATTTGATACTGTTGTGTGCTTTCCTGATTTTCTTGCACATGTAAAGCACATTAAATGTGTATCAATAAAGCTGCCTTGCATTATAAATTTCAACAAATTTAAATTTGCCCATAACTGTTAACCTAACCTCTACTTTAATCATATTGAATGTGTTCATACACCTAAATTTTAAAGCTGTTTTTCTTAAAGTAAAATGTCTCAGGATTTAAAATCGACTATTATACTTGTGCATTTACGCTCAGTTTCATTTAGGAAACCAGAGCATTATGTGAATGAGGAAAATAACATTTCAATGTTGTCAACACAAAACAGTTTGTGTCCCTGGGAAAAGGCCAGGAGTCAGTCAGAAATAGATGTGATCTTTGTGACCTCAGACGCAACTGGAAGAAAAAGTGAATCTGTGGTGAAAATCTCTGCACGAGTCACGAAACTCTTCAGAAAAACTCAGTCACTAAACAAAAATGATAAATTAAAAATATGCCCTTTGTAAAACAAAAAATGTTTTACTTAGACAAGGAGAGCTTATTTAAAGCAGCAATCCGGAGTTTTCCCCTTTCAGGAATTATGTATGATTTTTTAGAAATCCGTAAAAGTGATTGTCTTATCATGTAGTGTGATATAATATAAGCGTTTTTTTTTGCTAAGCCTGCCCCCTGCCCGTAAAATCCATGCAATAGGAAACTGAGCACTGAGTAAAACTAACCAATAGCGTTAGACTACCACTTACGTGCTTCAGAGTTAAGGACGTACGTCGGCTGATGCAGCGTCGATGAACTTTTCACGGACAAGTAAGTCTTTAAAATATAAATATATGAAAACACAACATGACATGAGAATAATAATTGCAAAACAATGTGTTTTAGCTCTGTTTGTCAGCTACAGAAGCACATTCATAAACTAGAAACGTGCAGTCGCCATCTTAAATTATCGAGTCCATCGACTATTGGCGCGATACACTTGTCAGCCACTAGATGGTGCCATCAGAAAAAAGAAATACTCCGGAGAGCTACTTTAAGGTGGAATGAAGCAAAGTTATAATTGCTGACATGGTCTGCTGGAGGAAAATAGAAACATAAAGTCATTAACAAAAAGGAAAAAGGAAAATTTCCCTTTTAAAGCCATACTATGCAACTTTTTCATATTTTTAAATAATTTTCATGAGCCAGTTTGTGCTAAAATTACCCTTTACAGAGTTAATGAAATGTCACTCAGACCCCCACCGCCCTCTGTGGCCAGAATACCACACTTGCAACTTCAGAGTGGTGGGCTGCCACCTGTTGGAGGAGCTGACATGCCTGGTGCTGCAGTCTGCTTCCAGCATGTTTCCTGCATGTTTTAGATCATGAACACAGCTGATTTGTTTGATTTAGTGATGAACCGCTCCTGTAGACACTAATGAAGGCTGAGGAGACGTTTCAGCAGTTAGATTAAGGTGTTAAAAAGACGAACGCACAGCGAGGAGATAAGTTTCACTTTTGGTTTTACTAACGGACACTAGGGGGTGCTAAAAGCAACCCAAAACTGCATAGTATCCCTTTAAAACGTTCAAAACTTGAGTAAGATGTATCTTCACTGACCCAAAATGTAAAATATGATGCTAAAAAGATGTAACTTTTTAAAAATGTGGCTAAAGGGTTGATTTTGTTGCATCAGATAAAAAAGAACAGTGTGGTTTCCTTGTAAACTTTGTGACTGTAATCTTTGCATCTTGCCTCCTGAATCGCATCAGGAACTGAGAAGACTCTCATCCCTACACTGATTTACAGAATCCTCATAAACGCTGTTCTGCATAAAACTCGTCTTACAGAACTCACACCTTTTATCTGGGTAGTTATTTGTGCTGCAGTCAAGCAGGAGCTGAAGTTTTGTCTCTCTTCACTCACCTTGTGAAGACGTCAAGCTGAAAGATGCCTCTTTACAGAGTGAGTGCTGCAGCTTTCAGCGGTTTTCCCGGGAAATTTTAGAAGACCCGAAGTATTTTGAGTGGTTGCTGTCATGACACAGAGGAGTACTTAAAGACATTAGTGGTGCAGTGCGGCCTGAGTCTGTGGTTCTATTGGAAGGATGACAAAACATCAGTCAGCAGAGATGTTTTTCCTGCATGTAAACAGGGACTGAAAGCCTAAAACGGACCAGAGCTCGTGCATCAGCTGGTACGTTATTCTCTTAGTCACAGATTATATTGTTTATAATCAACAGAATAAAAAAACTGTTAATTCTATATAATCTCTTCGTTAAGATAGAGTTAGATGTTGCTGCTCCACTTTGCTCTGAAGCTTCTTATAGATGCTGATTGTAAAAATAAAGCCTTTGCTGACTCTTCAAGCTGCTGCAAACATATTTCCTGCTTCATTTAGCAAAGAGTCGCCCAAATAAACAAAGCTCCTCCAGAACGTCGCTTGTTTAGAGCAGGGGTTCCCAAATCAGGGGTTGGGACCCCAAATGGGGTCCCCACAAGATTACAGGGGGTCACCATAATTTTGTCTTTGCTGAGGTTGTGAGGTTAGCAAGATTTTATTTGTAATAATTACACTTATAAACTCCTAATAACACACCCTACAGTATAATCAGAACTCCATATAAAAGTTATGACTATATAAAGTTTGCAAAATGATCACATTTAACGTGTTTATGCGTGTAGGAGTTGGGGTCCTGGCTTGTCTTGGACACAGGCAAGGGGGTCCCCAAAGAAAAAAAATTGGGAACCCCTGGTTTAGAGAAGACTCCTGAATAGTTAGGATTAGCAAAATCAGAGGATTTCAGTTTAAGGAATCAGCTGCAGCGTTTGTTTAATCTTAGTGGTATTTGATTTGTGCTTCCGCAGTCATTGGGTCAATCCTGAGGCCGCATTGCACCACTAATGTCTTTGGGTCCAATTCTCGCAAGCTGCAGATCCGGAAGCGAAGCTCCTGAAAGTTTTCGCATGGAGTCTATTTTTTCCAGATGCTGCCTAAGGATTGTCATGAACTTAAAGAAATTACATGAGCCGGATAAGAAGTGAGACGTAGGACAGCATCTGGTATATTTCAAAATAAAACCCACGTTACATTATTTTCCGGCTTTAGTGTTATTATCAATGACAGCAATATCAGTGCAGTGTACGATAGCTGATGTTATTTTTACTGGTATAATTATAAACGTGTTACGTCAAATTTCTAATCATGGTGCTCTTGTAGGAGCAGATTTCCAGAGACGTTCAGCACACGAACCGCAGTCGGTGTGAATGACAGTCCGTCTGGACGCCGTATCGTAATTTAACCAGAGCACCAGCGCGTTTCTTTTCCCAGTGAACATCTTACAAAACATTCATTCCTGAGACCACTTCAGATGTATTAAAATAAGAGTAAAGTTCCTCTTTAAATGAAAATAAGCAGGAAGAACCGTCAGAGTATTTCATATCCACTGTTTTATCTTTATGTAACGCTGGCAGTAATTGTTAGTTTCTTTTTGTTTCTGCAGATCATTCCAAGACCTCGGTGATGACTTCCTGTGCTGCAAAGCCCCTCAGTGAAACTTACCAGCTGGGTGTCCTGTCTCCCACTGACCCTGAAGGCATCTTCACACCTTCTCAAACGCCCATCATCTTCTGTTTATCCAAAGCCACAGCTGAACATGCATCTCCCATATTTATAGGATCTCTTCTGTTTTCCAGCAGACAAATGTTTCCCTCATGTTTCTTTATTCTCATAAATAAAAATGCTACCACAGCTTTTTAAAAGCTAGCATACAACATAATTTATGTACAGGCAGAAACGTCTGAGTGGATGACCTTTTAGATTTGTGACCCTAATAGTTGGAACAAGAGGTAAAAGCAGTCCACCGCTTCGACCTTTGGAATGAGAGTCTGTGCCACTCACTTCCTGTTCCTGTGCAGGAATAATTGAAGACATTTACAGCCACTGAGATAGCCAAGTGCTAATGGATTGGTATTGATAAACCTTTGCAGGAGGGCCAGATATTGATCAGAAACCTATAGAAACCAGAATAGTTTACATTAGAGGGAAAAAACAGCTGCTGATGTGTTTATCGTTTCGTTTAAACTGCAGGAGCTTTCTAAAGCTTTGAATATGAGGGAAGTCTGAAGCTGACACAATGAAAATGTTTAAAATATCTTTAATCATTGAATAAGCGCATATATATTTCTCCATAACAACAATTACAGTCAGTTCATCGTTGTACATTTCTCGTCTGCAGGGAGAAAAGTAACTTTTTGTTCATCTGGTTATAGTGCAGAATAAAGAAAAATAGAATCAAGACGTTCATCTCAATCAAGCGTGATCGTTACTCAGCTGATGGCCTCTGATGCTTTTATCTTTAAACCCTCAGCTTTGCTTCGGCTGAGTTGAGTTCTGGATCTGGATTAGAGTCCAGTGAGCCCGCAGTGGGGCTCGTTTCCATTCTCTATTAGCACTTTGAGATGTGGACAAAACACAGACAAGCAAATGCACAAAAAATAAAAAAGATACAAGAAAAAGAAACATGTCAATGATTATGTTGAAAGAAATCACCTAGCAGCAGGACACAAGGATTGAAAACTTCCTTTTTGCTGAATGCTTATTTTTCTGAGGCCAAAATTCGGCGTCAAACATTTCATTATATCACTTCAGTCGGCCGATGTGCATCTAAATCTTTATTAATTATTTTCTGTGTAGTGAAGTGTCTCCAATTTCTGTCAGTAAAGTTCTAAAACTGCATTTTTGATCATGAAAATATTTAAAATTGTGCACTTTCTAATTAAAATGTAGTACAATATGCCTTCAAATTGTTTCAGAGAATAAAAAAGAGATTATTACTGCACCAAATCAAGTAACGTACGCTAAAATCATATTTGTGATCAAATCTGGATGTTTCCAACTACTTTACAAAACGCTGGGTTGCACTCAATAAAACTTGGGAGTCAGATTTCTTACCAGCTGCGAAAGTGTGGCAAAATGTAATAGCGGCATTTTACCTGTGAGCTCATACCCAACCGGGAGTGATTCTAACGCGAAACAGGAGTGAAAGCGTTCCACACAGCTGATCCCATGAAGTCACAAAATCACGGGAGAATTGCAACACCACGCGTGATTTCAGAAGTCCACACAATAACAACCAAGTAGAAAGAATAAAGTATGTATCCAAAAAGGTCTGTGGTTTATTTTCTGTTTGGTTTACGTCATCCACGAGGTTTTACAAGTAATGACGTACGTGACTTTTATTTTGGAAGTTTTTGGATATTTCCCACTGCCTTTGTGTTTGACTTCCTGTCTGCATGATCTAAACTGTGGAGATGTTTTAGAAGCGTAGCGCGTAAATAGACTTGAGATGTAATGATAGCGTCCCGTCGCCTGCTGCTGCTGGAAAGGACCTGTTCACTATAATGGTGGCTAATTGCCACGTAGTACGTTTCGCACCACTTTCACGTCCTGTGGAAAACCGGGGTTTGCTTCCAGTTGGAGAAATCTAAGAAGAAAACTCCATCCGTAGCCAAATTTCCAATTCAGGGACTAAAACACAGGTTATTATAGCATTATGACTTTTGCCTTTAACATTATTTCTCTGAACTGACCCCTGAGCAGCCACATTGAAGTTATTATGTCCACATGCTGGTGTAGTTAAAATGCAGTCATTCTAAATTAACATTATTCTGAGTCATCAGACGTTTTAATAGTTTCATCTGCCATTAAACAAAGTGCCTCCACTGCCACCGCTGTGAGTATTGTTTTATGTAGCCACAAGAGCTGGCGCCTGCTCGACCCCATTGCCATGACAACCACAACTTGGATATCCACTCATCTATGTAATCACGCTATTTATCTTGTTCCCAGAATAGCATGAGGGTGCAGGTACTCAATGCCTAGAAAACCACATCAGCGCACATCAGCCATCCGATAAGAATAATAGAACTCAAAGTAAATTATTTTAGATGCCGTCAGTTTTACTCCAAAAATATATTCTTGTGCAAACTAAGTTTTCCAAAAGCGTTAGTAACACTTCTAACTCACGTGCAGCAATTATCAGACCAGAAACAGTCACTGTTCTTTAAAGCGGTTAAAGCAGTGATTATATTCCAGATTTAACCTGGACCGGACTAGAGAAAGTACATTAAACCATCACTGGCTCAGCTGCAGCACGTCTTCATTATAGGGCTGATGTAATGAGTTTTACAGCTCTGTCTCCTGCACCGTTTTCTTTCCGTTTGCCTCAGCTCATTTGGAAAGAAAACCACAAACTAGCAGAGCAGACGTTTTTTTAGTCTGTAATATTGTTTAATGTTAAAAGGAAAGGATGACTCAAATGAGTTCATGTCTGTATGTCACAGGAAGATATAGGCAGACATTCTTCTTGTACGAGGAGGTGTTTCTATTTGTTCCAGAGCTCAGGGTCAAGTTCTCCTCACTAGTTCCCGTTACTCCGGTGCCGGCTTTATGGTGCCGTCTCCAGCGAGAGGGCATTGTGCGCTCATGATGTGTTTGTTGGCACAGGCCGAACGTTTCCATCAAACCACTGGGGTGGCGGAAAGAAGGATGAAAAGAACGCCAGGAGGAGAAGAGAGGAAACACTTCAGTGGTTTAAATGAATAGATGTTGGTTTTAACATCTAAATCATGGCTGCACGGAGCTAGGAAAGAAGAAATATTGCAGAAACAGGCCCTGTTAAATTAAAGTAGGCTGACTAATCTAAATCCATGTAATTACAACTTGTTTTACATTATTGGAAGCAGTTTATCTTCTTTTAAATTTCACTGTGTTGCTAGATTTTGATGCATTTTAGCTGCTTTTCTTTACTTTCTGCACAATATGTGCAAAGTTCTGCTGCTGTACACATTGTTCTCTATTAGAATGACAGCAGCACATAGAAACAGAATTGAATTCGGCAAAATCTTGTGGTTTATCCCCAGATTTACATGCGTGCGACAATATAGATCTACAAAAGTCTTTCACTGGCCAAGCCTTAAATACACTTTTTGACATAAACAATGTTAACGTTAAGCATGCAGAAGTGCTTTCTATGTGTCTCTGAGGGTTTAATAGGCCTGTCCACATCGGCAAAGCCTGGATTTTTTCCGTGCACAACCAGTTGTTTTTTCAGCCCTCTTCCCAAGGCAGTCTGCATCGGGCTGAACTGGTCCAACACACCCACTGTCGACTGATTGGCCGGCTCAAATTCATGCCTACCATTAGGAGGAGCCTCTGAGTGGCAGATAGAATCAGCCAGCGGGGGCTTATCGCATGCATGATTCATTATCATGCTGGATACTGTGGAGTTAACAAGCCACTTTTTTTCTCTGTCTCTCTCTGAGGAGCACACACGCACACACACACACACACACACACACACACACACACACACACACACACACACACACACACACACACACACACACACACACAAACAGCGCTGCCAGGTTTGAGCAGCACCGGGACACACAGCAGAGCAGGATGCAATATCAGAGTCAGAGTCTCCAAAAGCAACACTGCTCACGACTGCCTTTGTTTAAAAAGGGAGACGCCGCAGACTTCTGCACACTCTTTTGCTCTGCCCACATGCTCGGAGATGCACTCATGACATCACTGATATCTTCGCGCCAATTTTTCACATCCAATTTTGTAGACCGCCCAGGGCAGCAGTAGCTCAGGAGGTAGAGCGGGTTGTCCAGTAATCGGAAGGTTGCAGGTTCGATCCCGGCTCCGGCCAGAGAATGCTGTTGTGTGTCCTTGGGCAAGACACTTAACCCGCCTTGCCTGCTGGTGGTGGTCGGAGGGACTGGTGGCGCCAGTGTACGGCAGCCTCGCCTCTGTCAGTGCGCCCCAGGGCAGCTGTAGCTACATTGTAGCTCATCCCCACCAGCGTGTGAATGTGTGTGTGAATGGGTGGATGACTGATTGTGTTGTGAAGCGCCTTGGGGGGTTGTAGAACCCTAAGAAGGCGCTATACAAATACAGGCCATTTACCTTTTTTTTTTTTGCCCATATGCTCAGTCACGTCCACATTCCTAAGGATGTGTGGAAGAATGTGTGTAATCAACCCGGCCAGGCTGGGGTGGGCTGGGGCTATCCAGACCGGACCGGAGCGTGCCGTATCTGGAAGTACCTTTAAGGTACAATCGAGTACCAGAACTGGGGGTATGTACTCGGGAAAGACCCAGTACACACGTTGGGTGGGACCTGTGATTAACTCATGATGATTGGTTGTAACTTAGTGGTAAATTATGTTGGAGGACTTTGCTAAACAACTGGGATCTGTAATATCTGAAGAGTTGCTGGTGAAACAGAAAAGAAAATAACCAACTTTCATGCTGCTTTAAATTCACTGTTCACTGAAGTCCCGCCACAACGCTGTAATTCACGATGTTTTGTGGAAATACCGTGAGCGCCGTTTTTTACATCGCAAAACCGCATTCTCTGTCCGCTGAATAGATTAAATTGAATACTTTGACGAAATAAAACTATTAGTGTAATGTTACTAATGCCCGTGGACACCCTTTGGTGCCGTTCAGTGACGTCACTAACTGCTGAAACGTTCGCAGTATGCAGACATCTTATCAGAGGGACGGCTGGGAGGACAGAGCCATCGTATTTTCCCTGTCACCTTCCCTCATCCCAGAAATTTCCCAGAACTCCTATAGTGGAAACATGGGTAATGTGTCTGATTATCAACAAAATGGCCAGCCAAAGACCTTTTATACTTAAAGGTCATACACTCCCTGCAACCCAATACTGAACAAGATAGGGAAGCTAGTTTAAAAAATGGCTGTAAAAAGAAATCTGGCTCATGCAAAGATCAGATGAATCTTTCATGAGGACATATTTAATTGCAGACACAATATAAGATGTTTGCCTCTGAGTCATAGTTGTGGTCTACTACTCCATAAACATTTACAAGACTAAATGCTCACTGACAGGATGAATATAGTGAAGAATGAGCCAAAAGATTATTCTTAAGCCCTTCAGGACTCATCTACCCTCATCCTCAGACATCAGCTGTGCTCATCAGAAGAGCAGTGGACATGAATCTGTTTTACACTCATAAAAATGCATTTGCTCATCACTAGCTGTGCCATCTGCTGAAGAAAAGACATTTTTATCTGATTTATTTTTCTGCTCTAGTAAAATTTAAGCCAGACTCGGAACATTATTGCCAACTCCTGTCTGATTGTTCCGTCTCCCACACATTTCTAACACTAAAGCTAACCATGCAGCATCTCTACCGGCTAGCATAACACATTTACCAGAACACACACACACACACACAAAAGCACAAAGATTGTTGGTCTTGCTATTTATACACACAAGCAGAGGCCGGGGCACCCAAAAATAAAAACCAATCAAAACATTCCGATTATCATGACAACAGTGCAATCGTCTGAGGACAAAGACAGGATTGTATTGTTTACATTTATTAGGCACAACGTCAGCATTAAATAAAACTAGGACAAGCTAAAATAATCAAAATAAATGAAGAAAATCAGCTATATATTCAGGATTTGCATACAGTCAGTCACAGCTAATACCAGATGCACAGCTGGGTTGTGATTTTGTGAATTTACAGTATTGTAGATGGTTGCACTGAGGTCCACAGACACATAAATATCAATACAGGTTTAATATTTTAGTGTTAAATTTTTAAACCTCAGTGTTATTTTTTTAATAATACCAATACCATCTACTGTAATTCAGAGGACATTTTTGGCAAAAACATGCGCACAAATTTCAAGATAGTACTGTTTAATACTTGCATATAAATAAGTATACACAATGTATTTGGGTGGGGGTGGGGGGGCTTCACTGTGGGAAAAGAGGATTTGGTTGTATCCTCTGTTATTTAGGAGCCATTTCTTTGTTGGATTGTCCCAACTTCAGGGTTGCAACAAGACGAATCAGAGGACAATTTCATGTTTTTTACTCAAAATCTCTTGGATAAAAAATAAAAATCCAGATTTATTCGCTGTCTGTTTAAACTGAGTGTTTAGTAAATCAGCTGATTGTTGAAGAATAAACCACAAACTATAGAACAGCGCTTCAAAAACCATGTCTGAAGCAGAATAAAGTTATGATTGTAGGAAAATCACTTCAGAAATTTAGCTCAGAGTTTAAAGGAACAATATGTAAGAACTTTACGATGAAATAATCACAAAACAGTCTAATGTCTCATTCATGTCGGAAGGAAGGTTACATTTAAACAGCTTTCCTTCTCAGTCAGCTCGGGGGTTTGTCAGTGTTCTCCTTGCAACATGGCCAAAAAGGGGCGTAGTCACTGTTTACAATCGGTGAGCCTGCAGGGGTCCAGAGTCTGCGCCAAGCTAACGCTATATTTGGCACTGGCCGGCTAAACGCTCCAGAGCTGTTTAAAGAACCGAAGCCAGTAAACAGGAGCGACCCAGAAGTTATTTCTTGTATGCCTAAAAAGCCACGGCATCTTCTTGTTTTACTCTAAAATCAGGTGAAGCAGGCTAGAGGCTAATGTTGAGCTAACAATGCTAACAGTGAATTAGGAGCAAATAGTCGACTCTAAAAATATCTGAAGCTACTTTTTAAATTACCAACAACTTGAAATTACAGTGAAGTGTATGTGTGGCGTGAACAATGTGGCGTTTTACTTCCTTTAATGAGTCGTTCAGAACTATACCAGCAAGCTAACAACTGCCCTCCCTCTAATGCCGGAGGCATATTACCGTAATAAGTGTAGTAAGTGCTCCCTACCATAAAACATCCAGAAAAGCAAACACCAGATATGACGATGTATTTATCTACTTATTAACTTGCTGTGTATGATTCATCTCTGCCTGTCATCTAGAATCTTCTGGTGCTGATCCGTAAATGACAACAGCCATGAAACTCACAGAATGGACGTGAGAGAGCAACTTTGTGTTTAGAAAATGGACAGCAATATCAAATTTGACCACAGGATCCCATGCTTACTTCATTCTTACATACTGCGCCTTTAAATGTGTCTCTCTGGCAGAACATGTCACTGTGCTTTGTTTCTAATGAAAACTAAAAAATATAAAATTAAACCAGGGAATGCCAAATTTTACCCTGAGAAAAAGAATGGCACTGGATTTTGGAAGTGTTTTTTTGTGAGAGGCAGCCCGAAAAATAGGCATAAATCCTGTTATGTGCATCCACCTTAATATTGACATCAGTGATGTTTTCTATAACGTTAGTGCAGTCACACAAGGGAACAGCAGATAAATATATTAACCGCACTGAGGGAAGCCTCACCGTGTGCGTCCCACTCAGTAATTCACTCTTTTTTCAACCTTTGATGATCTGGTCCTGATTCTGCAAATCGAGCATTTATTGTCCTCTTCACCTGGATTGTTTTCACAAAAAAGTCACATCTTCCTGCGACTGCACCCAGTGCCAGTGAGCGTCGTACTCCAGGTGCATTTTGCCGTTCATTTTGCATGTGTCCAAATCAATTTTTCCATTTTTGCAAGGTTTGACTATGGGACTTTGGCTGTTTCCCAGTTTCTCGCTGAGACCTTTGCGAGTTGGGCTGCCTATTTTTGTTGTTGGTTTCTCCATGATGCCATTAGCCTTCACTGATTGTATCTGAGTGTTTTCTTTTGAAACGAAGCTTCCTTTATCCACCTCCGCAGGCTTGGTCCAGACTGGAGCATCTGGCTTGGTGTCCTCGGACGCTGGTTCTCCAGCTCCACTGATATCAGCCCCAGTGACAACACTCCTCACAACGTTCACAGGTCTAACCTCCGGCTCATTTCCATCCCCTTTTACGGTGTCGTTTGTCCCAGTCCAAATCCCAGTTCCAGCTCCATTCCCTGACCGGACCCCCATTCCAGGTCCTGTCCCAGACACTGTGACCCTAGATCCTCCTGTTATGTGACCCCCAGCAGTAGCTTCTGAGGCTAATGGCGTGGTGGAGCAGATGACCGACTCTGAGCTTGAAGGGCAGTACTCATCCATGTCATCAGCCAGGGTGTCCAGGTAGCTGCCAATCGAGATGTTGTCCAGCTTGTCATTAGTGGGATCCTGCAGGCTGCTCCAGGAGCCCCTCCAGGAGGTGTCGGGTCCTTCAACTAGACTGTACTGGCTGCTGGTCAGGCTGCTGCAATGGCTGGTCAGCGTGCTGCGCTCCTCCATCAGCCATTTCACTGCCTCGATGCCCTCGTGGACAGCAAGTAACTGTTGCAGAATCTTCACATCCACTGAGCGTAAATGAGCCTGAGAACACAAAAAATAGGTTTTATAAATGTTTCAGAACATGTGTGATAATTGTTTCCCAAGATTAGAAAGAGGAGTTAGTTTAACTGTGGATGAATTGGACACTTGGTTCAGAACATTTACAGTTTGCCCTTCAGCTTTCTGCATGGATTCTCACACCTCCTGTTCAAAAGAAATCCTTTAGCACTCCTCCTTTAGCTTTCTGTTCCTCTGAGAGGAGCTTCTCTGCTCCTCACTCTGATCAGCAGCTCTGAATGTTAATTATTGCTTGCAAGCAGCAACTGATCCTTCTGGTGCAGGAGCACACAAAGCATGCATTTTACCCCACCAGTTGGATTTCTGCAAGTTACATTTTTTCTTCCTTTGCTGTTAACAAAGGGCAAAAAATAAGAGTGAAATGTGCCAAAAAATAAATAAATAAAACCAAGCTACACCTAACTCTCACAAGAGATCACAAGACGATGCCTGGTATTTATTTAAAGGTAGTTCAGACTTCAGAGACATGTACAAACACAATTATAACGCTATTAAGCGTTTGCAGTTTGCCATAATTGGAATAAATGTTTAACAGACGGCAGCAGGTGGAGGCTACAATACTAAAAATGGGAAGCAAATTAAAGTCGAAAAGAAACAGGCTCACCGATGAAACCTACAACAACGTTCGACCTTGACTGGATCTGCACGGAAACTTTGAGATGAAAATTAAACACGGTGGAAAGATTACACATCAGTGGGCTTTAAATACCTTTTTATAAAGCTCTGAAATGTCTTTTTTAAAAGAGCAATAATGGTAATAATTACAGCAAAAATTAAAAAGCAAAGCGACACAAGGAGGTGGTTTAAATAAGCTAAACGCAGCGTTAGATGAAAAAAATGTATGTGTGGTCATGGGAACGTTCTCCTTTAGAAAACATTTGTAGAAAATTAGGATGATTTAGGGAAATGAATATCTGAATCTCAACCTAAATACAGTATTCACTTATCACAGAAGATACATGTCCATTTAATAATAAAGACCTTCAATGATCATCAGTATTCAGCAGTTTTTTCCTTTCTTCATGTCTGGTTCTAATTACAGATTTAGCTTCTGGGGTGTGAAGCTCAGGTGAGAGCTGCTACTAACCTCGGCCATAAACACCTGTTTGATGCATCTATTCAACATCCTAACTAGATCCTGACTGCAGCCTCCATGCAGGAACAGTAGATGACGTGGCCGTCATGCACAGAAAACATGACGTCCCCTGCAAAACGCTTCTGGAAGGTAAATATGAATGCTGCATGTGTCACATGTGATCTTGTCACTCCCCTGGTGCAAAATAGCGCCGTCCATCACACTTCAGATGTGGATCGAATTTAGAACCACTTATGAAACTGATCTAGGTCAGATTTGGAAAAGAAAAAAGTAGATTTATGCCTCTTAGATTGTAAATAGATGAATAGAAATGGGTCACATATGGGCAAGAAGTCAGATTTGGGCCACTTTTACCTGCAGTGTGAATTTTTCTTTAAAACATTTGTTTCATTTCTGTTTTTACCTTTGGGGTCTTATTTGGTTATAATCTTTATAGTTTCAGATAAAACAAAATAACAGTAACAAAGAAATAAATGTGGCCCCTGCTGCATCTAGATCCTCCACCAGAGGGACGTAGAGGAGTGGATGTGGCCGCTTCTTGATGAAAGTACTAATCCTAGTACTTCATCTGGACTCCTTAAAGCCAGAAGTGCTTTGAACTACTATTGCAACAATAGTCTATACGGGGTTAACAAATACAGAAAACTACAGACAAATAAAATCTCTCTGGAGTTTTTATTTTAAAGGCGTCATCACCTATAATACCGTGGATATCTACATCCTATTATAGTCTTTTAGACCATTAAAATTAATTGTATTGGAAAAGTAAATTAAAAATGTGCTTTTCTGATCCTTTTTTGTAAAGGGCATATTTTCTCACGAGATCACACGTGATATTTCGGCTGTGCCGGATGCGCGCCGGACTGAGGGGCGCGTTGATTGGTGGAAGGAAGCAGGAAGCAGCTTCAGCATCTCGCTCCAAAAGAACAAAAGTTATAACTGAACCCGACCTGGCAGTGACCTACGGTACGAGCCCGAGCCTCGCCTTGTGCGTAATGGCTTCCTCGCTTGTTGTTGACTTTTTTTTCAGCGAAGCGCCGTAAACCGGAAAATGACGAGACGTGGCATTGGAGATCTGTAAACAGACTGGATGGGACAAAGCAAGCTAAACAGCCTGGCATCGGCTCATCATGGTAAATGGTAAATGGCCTGTATTTGTATAGCGCCTTCTTAGGGTTCTACAACCCCCCAAGGCGCTTCACAACACAATCAGTCATCCACCCATTCACACACACACTCACACGCTGGTGGGGATGAGCTACAACGTAGCTACAGCTGCCCTGGGGCGCACTGACAGAGGCGAGGCTGCCGAGCACTGGCGCCACCAGTCCCTCCGACCACCACCAGCAGGCAAGGCGGGTTAAGTGTCTTGCCCAAGGACACACAGCAGCATTCTCTGGCCGGAGCCGGGATCGAACCTGCAACCTTCCGATTACTGGACAACCCGCTCTACCTCCTGAGCTACTGCTGTTGTGAAGATCGAATACACAAACCGAGTGGACTTTATTCCCCCCCCCGTGACACGGATCAGCAACGGTAAAACATCATTTATGCGTTTCACGTTATGAAATGAGCTTTGTTGTGCTGGTTTGTTCGCCGCTGGCCTCATATTTGGTTATATCTGGCCTTTGTGACGACATATAGGTGAATCTCGTGTTGGAGTGCGCATGCTCGTGGGGTGCATGTGAGCTGGTTGAAGAAAACAAGAGTAAACAAACGCGTCAATGTTAAATATCGGCTTCTCGGCCAGTGAAAAATCATTAGGAAGCCATTATAGACATTTTTCGAAGTGGAAAAGTGAAATTTTCAGGTGATGACTCCTTTAAGATTTGCGGCTCCTGGCTGGTGGACACTGAGTAACTAAAGAGATTGGTGATAAAAGAAGCTCCATGAGCTACCAGAGCTTTGTGCCTCCCTCTGTCTGCCTGACAGTAAAAATCGATTAGATTTACGCTGCTGTCGCCACTCACTATATTAGAGTTTTACTGGAAAGCTGCTTTATCGGTTTACTGTTGTATAAAATATACAAAGATACTTCTTCACACTAAACTGAGATTCGTTTATAACGTCACAAGCCTGTTTTTAATGGTTTTGTTAAATACCTTATCCGTTATCAGACCAGCCAGAAACATGCAGATTTCCTTCTTACTGTGCGTCTCTTTGTGCCAGCATTGGAATACATCCAGTTGGTATTCGTGCCAGTGTTGTTTAGGATTGTTTATGTTTTCTGTTCCTGGAGACGTTCTTTCATCTCCACCATTGTCTTTTATTTAATCCCTTCTTTAATTATGCAGTGAATCCAGACATGCTCATTAGAGAAAGGTCACTGTCAAAAGGAAAAGGTTAAACCGGAGCTCAAAAGGTTTCTATCTGACCCTAGACAGGATGGAAACTGAATAACACAGCCTAGAGTGCTGAACTGTCATTAACCATCTTTTCATTTTATTTTATTTATTTATTTATTTTGAAGACATCATTGCACTGCCAAACAAATTTCAGCTTCTCAACTCAGCCGTGCAGCACCATCTGGTAGATTCCGATTTCTGGAAAGCTCATTTATCTGTTTTTTTTTTTAACATCTTGTAAATTGTGTTTTTTATTGTAAATGAGTGTATTTAGTCACTAAGAAGATATTTTACTAGTTTTAGGATGCATGTGAAGTAATTTAGCCCAATCCTAACCCTTAAACTAAGAATTTTAAAGGTGTGGTTCACTGAAAAACCCATTTTTAATTATTTTTTCTGATTATAATCGGTCACTGAATTTTTCATGAAAATAGTCTCCTACACCTATCTCCTGCATTAGCTTCTGATAGAAAATAGACGGTGAAACTCTAGGTTTAGAAAATCCTGACAGATCTACGTCACACTGTCACTTAACATTCATGGACTCACCCATCTTGACTCACGACGGGGAAGGCTGTTGTTGGTTTAGCGTCCAGGAAACAGCAGAGAACATCTCGACTAGTAGAAGCTAACCGTTAGCATTAGCAACTCCACCACACAGCAGAACTCCTCCAGGCTTGTGTTATTTGTGGAGATAAAACATCAACGTTGCAGAGCAAACAGTCAGAGGTAGAGTCGTGTTGATGTTAGCCAATCAGAGGAGAGATGTCCACATATCAGGAAGTAAGACTCCAAATCCTGTCGTCTGAAGCTCAACTCTGATGTAGCTCACTTCTAGTACCTGAAAATGGTGCACCAGAGCTTTGTTTCCCCAGAGTATGACTTAGAAGGCATTCATTCCTAATACAAATCACTGCAAATGTATTGATTAAATGAGTGAACCACATCTTTAGAGCTTTCCTAGAATTTAAAACCACATTACTTTGTTGTTAAATCTAGACAGTCTGTGGCGTCTAATATAGCATACCAAAGTCTTTGCTGTCCAGCTTTCCTATGTAAATGAGTAATGTTGAAATGACAGCGGAAAACGGTTTGTTCTGATAGAAGCTGGTTTAAAACATCATATGCATAGACACGCCCCCTTACACTTGCATATCTCGACCCACTTGAATATCGGCAATATATAAACAGTCATAGTAATGCTAACCGAGAACAATGCTAGCGAGAGTTACCGTTAACGCCAGCCCAAGCTACTGCGATCGTCCTTGTTAGACAAGAGTACACTTGTAACGCTCCAGGATGTACTGGGAATATCCAGACTATGAGTGACTACACTCAGTTCGTTCCTCGTCTAAAAATGAAAGTAAAAATGAAGAGAGACAAAATAATATTTTGGCAGAGATTATAATGCAGACAGCTGAAGCGTGACCCGGGACGCAGACCCACCCATATGGTAGGAACAGCTTCCCAATGTCACACAGCTACTGAACAGACTGCTGAATCACTGCCAGCTGGGACTCAGGTTATCTCCATACACCAGCAGCATAAACACACATTCTGTCCCCCAATGCCTCTTCGTCAGATGATTCACCTTCCCGCTCTTACTCAGGTCGTCTGCAGACATACGGCGTTCTTGCAGAGTCTCTCCAGTCTGAATGAGACATGCAGCAGACCATCTGTCTTTATTCACATCAGAATTTTGCATTAAAAATCATATCACGTCGCTTCCGATACAACAGCTTGAGCTTGATGTAAAGATCAAAACACAAAGGTTGCAAGACAATAGAGAAAATTAGATTGTTGTGTCATTACTGAGGGGTTGTGTTGATATAAATGTGATAAATTAATATTTTTAACTCTCTTGGTTTGTTCTGTCATCATGATGCTCATAACAATCTTCACAAGTTTTAGCATCTAAACTACAGTCATCTAGATGATGTGCTAAATGGTGACTGCAAGTAGGGCTGCCACAAACGACTAATTTAGTAGTCGACTAATCGTGTCATGCATAAAGTATAGCTTATTGTACCAGGATGCTTTAATAATAAATAAAAATTATAAACAATTTTAATTTAATTTTTTAATTTCTTTATTTTTTGTTATTGTGAAGCACCTCGTGATTTTTATCCTGAGAGGTGTTGTATAAAAGATTCTTCTTATCTTCTAATAAACTCATCATTAGCATCTAGTTTGAAGTGTGATCAGTTATGTGTTATTAAAAATAAAGACAAGTTGATATCTTACTAAACAACTTTTAATGAACTTTGTAAACTGTAAACACAAATGCTACACAGTCAAATAGAGGTAGGCACCTAAAACCAAAAGTAAATGACTTGTGCTCACAAATGTATCCAGCTTAAATAAATTTAATCTACACAAGGCTCTTGTTCAGTCAGGGAAGTTATCATTTCGACATGTTCTGGCGAAAGGCTTCCTCTCTTTTGAGATCAGATGTTCCCAGCTGCAGAGAAGATCCGCTCCGATGGAAGTGGCAGAGAGGCACAGAAAAGATTTAGCCGGCTTTGTAACAAACTCGTCCACTGAAGAGGAGCGCTTTTTAACACTGTAACGTAGCGGGACACAATAAATCATTAGCGTTTGTAACGTTAGAGCAAATACGTGACATATGTGAGCTAAAGGTAATGACACCGCCATCACTCCTGTTGTTGCTACAGCTGATGTTAGCATGTTAGCAGCTGAGCTAACGAGAGGTAATTCACTTACAGAGGCGACGGTTCCTCTTCGTTCTCCGCCACGACGTGCTTCCTTTTAAGGTGTTCGTGCATCGCTGACGTGCTCCCATGAAAGGAGAGTTTCACTTTGCAGATTTTGCACTGTCTTTGTAAAATGCTGCAGCAGGCGACGTTAAAAAATGCTCATAAAATAAACGACGCGTCGACTATTACATTTATTGTCGACTATTTTGTTTGTCGACGTCGTCGTGACGCGTCGACTAATCGCGACAGCACAAACTGCGAGGCTGTCACCATTTAGCTCTGGCTCTTTTAAGTCGGTTCTTACGGCTCGGCTCACAAACGTCTCCACGTTTTTTGTTGTATAAAGCAGTGTATGAGTGGAGTGTGGGGTAGTTTGCGGCTTGGTTGGGCAATTACGGAGCGGGCCAGTTCAGCAGCCAGGCCACCAGGAAATGTCACATGTGGCTGAAACACACAGAGGGGGAGGGAGAGAGAGGAAAAACTACTCTGGTCCGGCTCCTCCAAGAAAGAACGGTAACGTCTAAAGGGTCAAGAGCCATTTTTGCTGGGACCGACACATCACTAGAACTTAGATGAAGCAGGTTTTAAAGGGGACATATTATGCAAAACTTTCTTTTTGCATCCTTTTGTGTTGCTATGTGGGTCACTAGTGGTCTAAAGACGCACAAAAAAGCTAGCTCCTCCCCTCATAGCAGCCAATCGGGGGGCGTGGCCAATGACAGCTTGTTTTCTTAAAGTGATAGAGCCCTGAAATGACTCATTCTGGAAGGTGCTAAAAATATCAAGAATAAACAGCTGAAATTGCTTCATAAACATGTTTTATAGACCCTAGAACTATTGTACCTTAAAAGAAAAGGTTATAATATGCCTCTTTAAACCACAACTTTGCTCACATTTGATCACCAACCAAGTTTATACACTTTAGTTGGTTTAAAGGCACAGTTCCTCTAATTGTGATATAATTTCAAATACAAGATATCGAGCAATCAAAAACTGGTGGTTATGTTTTGGAAACAAAATGAAACAGAGGCTTTAATAGAGGGAGAAGTCATTTGGTAATGATTTAATCAGACTAAACTGTGCACTGTCTGTGACATTCATGAGCAGTTAGCCACTAGCCAGATACAAAGATATAAGACTGAGATAAAAACAACAACTCTTGGTTTGATCCCCTACATCTCAGTTCCACATTCAGTGACTTTCCATTGACATTCACCTGCCCTAAGGTGGAATACAGAGTTTAAACATGACAGATGAGTGGATCCACGTGGAGTACATAAAAAAAAACTAAAATACAAATAGTGTATGTTGGAAAACATCTTAGAAATATAAAAACGATAACCTGCACTGTGTATGAAACTGGATAAATGTGCAACTCATTTGTAGCTGTCAAAAATACTCCGTAAGACACAACACGAAGCAGTGCAATGCTCCAGTACGGGTGGTGAAACCCTGACAACACGACCCAAACACACACGGACTTTACAGTAGACAGATGTTCCAGCCGTGCTGCGGTTACACAGTAATACCAAACAGGCGGTTTTACTCTAAAGCAAATACTAAGTGGGAAAAGATGCTGATACCAGCCTAGTTTTTAACACCCTGCCTCTTATTGCAGGTCTAATGAGCTTATCAGCATGGTGGAAGGTGTTAAAAAGAACACATACTGGGACTCTGCTGCACAGCGTGCACGTGCACATCTGTGTGTACATGTGAGCTGTTCCGTTTGGCGCCGCACACACTCTGCACATGCATTACTGTAAATCTTACTAAGCAGATAGCTGATGAAAGTGCAGCGCTCACATCTCCTCCTCTGCACTCTCATTACACCACAGCACTCTCACAGATGAACGAAACACACTCAGGAGCCTGGGTCTAAGGACAGGACAGGAAGTAGCTCATCACCTCCAGTCCCTTTTACATCCTTTCTTCTTCCGAGAGGAGCTGATTGATTGATGATGCGTGCTGCCATCGGTCTGATTTTTCTGCTGTAAGACTGATGAGGACCCTGGATGCTCAACGTGCACAATAAAGCTCGTTCTATCAAAAGGATACTGACATTTTGGACGAAAGCCAGTAAGGTCCAATTAGTCTCAATATAGAATATATGCTGGGGAGGGTTCTCAGTCATCCAGGGCATGGTAATCCAAAGAGTTTTGAATGAAGGAAACTGGACCTCAATTCTGGCTGGAATATGGGAGGGTCAAGCTTATGAACTGTAGCTGTCTATTGTTGCTTAACGAGCAGAAACTACCTATGAATACCCCTCCTCCCTACCCCCTGAGGAGTTGTTGAAGTCATGAGGGTCTGTTGTGTTAGAATGGTTGTTTTGATTAGATGCAGGATGATGTGACCTGGACTGAAACCATTTTGGAATTAGGTTTAAAGCTTTATTGTAAGTGCTGGAAAGGTGTTCACAAGTGAGGGGAAGATGGATTGGGAGATCGATAGGCAGATTGGTGCTGCGTCTGCAGTGATGCGGGCGTTGTACTGATATGTCGTGGTGAAGGGAGAGCTGAGCCAGAAGGAGAAGCTCTCAATTTATCGGTCGATCTACGTTCCTACTCTCACCTATGGTCACGAGCTTTGGGTAGTGATCGAAAGAACGAGATCACAGATACAAGCGGCTAAAATGAGTTTTCTCCACAGGGTGTCTGGGCTCTCCCTTAGAGATAGGGTGAGAAGCTCAGTCATCTGGGAGGGGCTTGGAGTAGACCCGCTGCTCCTCCACATCGAGAGGAGCCAGTTGAGCTGGCTCGGGCATCTAGTTAGGATGCCTCCCGGAGGCCTCCCTGGTGAGGTTTTCCTGGCACATTCAACCAGGAGGAGACCTAAAGGAAGACCCAGGACACGCTGGAGAGATTGATGATGGATGGATGGATGGATGGATGGATGGATGGATGGATGGATGGATGGATGGATGGATGGATGGATGGATGGATGGATGGATGGATGGATGGATGGATGGATGGATGGAAAGGTGAAATCTGAGGCCTCCTCATCTGTTTAATGTTGGTCTTTCCCATTTGACATGGCTATTATTTTCCACACTTAGGTCATTTTCTATGACATGCAATCAATGAAAACTTCTAAAGAAGTTGTTGCAACAGAGCACAGATGCTTCTGCAGACAAATTTCCATATGCTCATGTGCATTAGGAGGGAAAATAGCTTTTTTTTTTTTTTTGCAGTGTGTGACTAGACTGATAATTTGTTTTGGATATTTGAATGTAACCAAAGTGTTTGGGAGCGCCTTTTTCTCAGAGAACAGCTTCCTTTGTTTAGTTGTGGACATGCATGTGCTCCGTGTCACAACCACAAACTGGGTGCACGCCTCCATCCGCCACAGGAATGTATCACATACAAGTAGTCAGAGAGGAGCAAAACAAATGTAAAGTGGTGCAGATCTCTGCTGTCTGGAGGAAGATGGCTGCCGTGTAAACAACACAAAAACACTAAACAGCTGCTCACTGGAGAAATAACATGTTGACAAGAGGCTTGATATCAGAAATAGGAAGGGATAATTCAACACGGGATAAACTAAAGCACTCCTAATGAAACTATGTCAAGGTTTATAGAGTTACCGTGGTGTGGACACAAAAATAGTTCCACCAGTAGACATGATTACTATATGTTGGTTCCACTGGTAACTTGTTTTTATAGCTGCCAGATTAAAGACTGGGACCCTGCTGTGAGCCATGAAACAACAAATATGTGGTCCTGATGATTTGAAAAATTTACATATGAAAAATTATAATAATTTAAAGCAGCAATCCGGAGTTTTCAAGAATTATGTATGATTCTTTTAGAAGTCTGTAAAAGTGATTGTCTTATTATGTAGTATACAATATAAGCGATCTTTTTTTTTGCTAAGCCCGCCCCCTGCCCCGTAAAATCCGTGCAATAGGAAACTGACCACCAACCAGAACTAACCAATAGTGTTAGACTACCGCTTACATGCTTCAAATTTAAGGAAGTACCTCGGCTGATGCAGCGTTGATGAACTTTTCACGGACAAGTAAGTCTTTAAAATATAAATATATGAAAACACAACTTGACATGAGAATAATAATTGTAAAACAACGTGTTTTAGCTCTGTTTGTCGGCTACAGAAGCACATTTATAAACAAGAAACGTGCAGTCGCCATCTTAAATTATCGAGTCGACCGACTATTGGTGTGATACACTTGTCAGCCACTAGATGGTGCCATCGGATAAAAGAAATACTCCGGAGAGCTGCTTTAACATAAATCACAAAAGTTTTTGTGACACTTTATTTTATTTTTTTAAGTAGGGTAAAATGCCCATTGTGGGCTGCACAAACGATGCAAAACAGACCTGAACGCATCCTTTTCTCCATCGTTTGCATATCTTTGGTGGCATTTTAAGACTTTATCCTTCTACCAATAATGACCAAATAGGTAAGTTGACAAGGTGAAAAAAGAGAAAAGTTTTTATCTTTATTCTTTTAAATTAAGTTGCAATCTTTTCATGTGACTCTAAAGCTTTTAGTGCAAAAACAGAACAAATTAACTGTGGAGTACATATTAATTTATGTTTACATATGTAGCTAATCATTTTATTGTAAGGATAAAAAATTAGTTAATTAAATGTTTGCATTGACAAGAACTGGATCAGATCATCAGTCTCCATTAAGCTGCATCACTGTGACAGCTCCACAGTGTGCTGACTGACACAACCAGACTGGATTCTCTCTCTCACACACACACACACACACACACACACACACACACACACACACACACACACACACACACACACACACACACACACACACACACACACACACACACACACACACACACACAGTAATCTTACCATCTCCATCCTCAGTTTTCTAATCTTGTCATCCAAACTCTTTCTCCCAGTGTCCTTACTGGTATCATGAGGGGCGGCCAGTTTGGCGTCTCCCCGGAGAGAGGACGCATCTTCTCGGATCCACCTGAGCAGACCCTCGGGAGTCTTCCGGCCGATCTTCATCTCTATATCTTTCAGATCTGGGAGGGTTTCGCCGCTCGTGCTTTCTTCCATCGTAGCAGCGTGTCCGAACCGAACAGATTACGTGCTTCTGCTGTGTTTCAGGTTGTTGCCTGCTGCTGTCAAGCCGAGAGGGTCACTTCCTCCAGGATTGTGTTTGTATGGCATCCTATGCGCCTCCCGCTGAGCTGGACTGCGCCAGGAGAGAAAACACTTTGGAGCAACACAACAGTTATTCCCTCCACACCTCCAATAGTGTCATCTGTGCATCCATCCTCTGCAAAAGTCATCAAGTGTAAACAATTAAGAAGAGAATACATAAAAAGGACGTTTCTATTCCGCGGATGCTCCTCTTGTTGGTCCAAGTCCTCCCGAACGCAGCGGCTCGGTTCGGGTGTCTGTAGGAAATCCTTATTCTGGCCCGAACTGCGCAGATTCCACCTGCATGATGACAGCAACCAGCAGCAGCCGCAGAGAGAGGGAGACGACCCGCAACAACTTAGCAGAGCAGCTTCCGCTTTCAAAATAAAAGCGAAGAAATGCGCGGATGTGTTGACCTTTCACAATAAAACAAAATTACAAAACTTGACCAAAAAACTCAAACTTGTGAAAGCTAGATGATAAAACAACATAATAATGAAAAACTGCAATTGAGACATTCATGAATATGAGAAAATATTTGTTATTAAAAATGTTTTTTTCAACATGCAAACTAATTTATTAAAGTCACAGCAGTTCTTTACAAATTGAGATTGCGCACACTAATGTTGTAATGTTATATTTGCAATGTATTTACGGAACAAGATGACGCCTAAAGTCGTGCCTTTTCACAATCATGGTGTCTTTAAATCATCAAACAACTTATATTTTATTTTTTTATGTCTTTATGATAAATGACCACATTTGTATAGCGCCTTTTTGAGCCAGAGGACTCCAAAGCACTTTACACTACAGTGAATCATTCATCCATTCACACACACATTTACACAGTGGTGATGAGCTACAATGTAGCCACAGCTGATGGAAGCAAAGTTGCTGTATACAGGTGCCACCAGTCCCTCTGACCTCCACCAGCAGGCAAGGTCTTGCCCAAGGACACAACAGCAGAATTCCCTGCAGGGAGTTGGGATAGATGCAGCAACCCTCTGGTTTCTGGACTACCCGCTCGGACGCTTGAGCTACTGCTGTCCCAAATTTATTTAATCTTTATCTGTCCAGGAAGAAAATCCATTGAGATTAGAGGTACTGTTGGAGGTTTCTTCCTTCCTGTTAAAAGGGAGTTTCCTCTCCACTGTCGCCACATGCTTGCTTAGTATGAGGATTGATGTAAAGTCTCTGACACAACAAATCAGTGACTAATGCAATCTGCTAGCTCTTAACTAACTGAACTGAATGCACCGATAAGTAGGTTCAGTTAGAATATTTACCTTGAGATGACTCTTGTGATTTGGCGCTATATAAATAAACAGAGTTGAATTAAATTAGAAAATCTCTTTAAAAAGGATGTTCTGCCACGACGAGAAGCTCAGTGTGCAAAATGCAAAACAAGCCATGTTTACAAGTGCAACAACGTGTTAAATTATTTACCTCAACATATAAAACAATAAAATATGAAATATAAAATTCATTACAAAATTAAGACAATTTCAATTCCATATATGTACCATTTACACACAGTTGGTGACTGCCCTGCTCTCTTAATCCATCCACATATCAGAAAACACAATCTGCTTAAAATTCCAGTCATATTCTGCAAACTAAGATTTGAGAATCTATATTTAAAGTTGCATCAAACATCTGAGTCATCATCTCTCTGGGAGCCTGTTTAGAGTGGGATGTGTGAGGAGGTAAATGAAGTGTTACAAACGTCTATCACGTTACTCCCAGAACTCATTTTCACATTCACACTCGTGCGCGTTTCCATTTGACAGACTTCTCCCTGGCTGCACAGAGACGTTTCTTTTCCTTAACGGGCCTGGATGTCTTCATGTGGATAACGCGTCAGGTCAAAGCTTTGTGGTTATGAAACTGGTGGAATGATTTAATGGAAATATTTAGGGGAAAACAGAAATCAAGAGGAAAATGGTCAAACATTTGGAGTAATCAGTGAACGTAACTTCCCCCTATAGGGAACATTCTTTTCCATGCTTTGGGAGGAAAAGCACAACTGATGGACTAAAGAAAAAATCTGAAACAAAGTTTTTTAAAAAATCAATAAAAGCTGCACTTATGGTAGCTCCATTGTTCTTTGCTGATAATCTTGCATTGCTTATGTGTGTTGTGTTGTTTGTCCCTTTTAGAGGCCAGTATAAGTCACTCTGAGACGTGTCACGGAAGGCCTCTGATGACCTGAGGAGATGATTTTGCTCTGAACTCTCTCCGTCAGCCAGAATGAAGCTGACAGTTGTAGCATTAAAGTGAAAAAGTTAAATATATGCACTAATTAAACTATGTGTCTGATTCAGGAAAATGAAAATGACAACAAGAGAATCTGTTTTCAAAGAATGGGATGGAATAATAATAACTTAAAAGCTGGATTTAAAAGAGGAAGTAGGTAAAATAGGATCACTCTAATCAGACAGGAACAAAGGCTTCTATTTTAGGTGAGAATACATCATTCCCTCTGAGTTTGTCGACTCATTTCCAACAGTATCATGCACTCAGTGACAGTATGAAATGTCTCCAGTGATCTTTTGATTCATTGTGTTCACTGTAACATAAATGTGAGGCACCACATTCTCTTGGGTCTTCCTTTGGGTCTCCTCCCGTACCGAAAACCTCACCAGGGAGGCGTCCAGGAGGCATCCTAACCAGATGTCAGAGCCACCTCAGCTGGCTCCTCTTGAGGAGCAGCGGATCTACTCCGAACCCCTCCCGGATGACCGAGCTTCTCACCCAGACACCCTGCGGAGAAAACTAATTTCAGCCGCTTGTATCCACGATCTCATTCTTTCGGTCACTACCCAAAGCTCGTGACCATAGCTGAGGGTAGGAACGTAGATCGACCACAGCAGACGCAGCACCAATCCACCTATCGATCTCACGCTCCATCTTTCCCTCACTCGTGAACAAGACCCTGAGATACTTCAACTCCTCCACCTGGGGCAGGACCTCGTCCCTGACCTGGAGAAGGCATTCTACCCTTTTCCGACTCAAGACCATGGTTTCGGATTTAGAGGAGCTGATTCTGATCCCAGCTGTTTCACATTTGGCTGTGAACTGCTCCAGCAAAAGCTGGAGATCAGTCTGAAAAAGCCAACAGGACCACATCATCTGCAAAAAGCAGAGACCCAACAAAGAAACTGTCTTGACAATTTTAGCAGATTTTAGCCAGCTTGATTTGAGTTTGTCAGCCAGCATACTTATTTTTATTCATTTAGCAGATGTTTAATCGAAAGTCACTTAGTTATAATAGTTCTGTGGCTGATAAAAACATCATTTTGCACAAAATGCCTCTCACTTAAAGCTGTTTCAGCAGTTTTATTCTTGACAATATCAGTACCTTCCAGAATGAGTCGTTTCAGGGTTCTGTCACTTTAAGAAAAACAAACTGGAGCCTAACCCTAGTGGTTGAGGGGGGAACTGCAATTTTTGTAACTTACGCAAAACTGGGTGCACGCCTCCATCCGCCACAGGAATGTATCACATACAAGTAGTCAGAGAGGAGCAAAACGAATGTAAAGTGGTGCAGATCTCTGCTGTCTGGAGGAAGATGGCTGCCGTGTAAACAACACAAAAACACTAAACAGCTGCTCACTGGAGAAATAACATGTTGACAAGAGGCTTGATATCAGAAATAGGAAGGGATAATTCAACATGGGATAAACTAAAGCACTCCTAATGAAACTATGTCAAGGTTTATAGAGTTACCGTGGTGTGGACACAAAAATAGTTCCACCAGTAGACATGATTACTATATGTTGGTTCCACTGGTAACTTGTTTTTATAGCTGCCAGAATAAAGACTGGGACCCTGCTGTGAGCCATGAAACAACAAATATGTGGTCCTGATGATTTGAAAAATTTAAATATAAAAAAATGTATAATACTTTAAATGATGAACACAAATCACAAAAGTTTTAGTGACACTTAAATCATTTTATTTTTTAAGTAGGGTAAAATGCCCATTGTGGGCTGCACAAACGATGCAAAACAGACCTGAAAGCATCCTTTTCTCCATCGTTTGCATATCTTTGGTGGCATTTTAAGACTTTATCCTTCTACATAGGTAAGTTGACAAGGTGAAAAAAGAGAAATGTTTTTCTCTTTATTCTTTTAAATTGAGTTGCAATCTTTTCATGTGACTCTAAAGCTTTTAGTGCAAAAACAGAACAAATTAACTGTGGAGTAAATATTCATTAATGTTTACATATGTCAGTCTCCTTTAAGCTGCATCACTGTGACAGCTCCACAGTGTGCTGACTGACACAACCAGACTGGATTCTCTCTCTCTCTTTCTCTCTCTCTCTCTCTCTCTCTCTCTCTCTCTCTCTCTCTCTCTCTCTCTCTCTCTCTCACACACACACAACTATCCCAACGCAGGTTTACTTTAGAAGCATGAATCTTCTTGAGAGCATTTTCTCTACATCTCACAGTTAACTCTAAAGTGACTGTACAAGGACATTTTTGTTCAATTCTACCTTTATTGTCCCCTTAGCTGCTGTGATGTCGCATTTATCTTTTAAACAAGATCAAAAACAGATAGAAGCTGCAGAAATAATTCTGTCTTTGGCTTTTAGTGCATACTCACACAGGCATGGTTCTGTAATGATTATGTTACCATGCAATTAGTCTGGTATCCATGATTACCACCATGGCAACAGTTGTTGGAGGAGAAAATTTTCTGCTTTCTGCACACCCACATGCTGACACTGAACTACAGTTTCTACATTTTGCACCTACCTAGATGCTTCGGAGGCGGCAACATATTTAAATCCTCGCCTGTGTGGGTTTGCATGTTGACCTTATATTTGTGTGGGCTTGCCTCAGTGATCGAGTTTCACCTCATAACACAACCTGCATGTTTAGTTTTTATAGTGCTGCTCCTGTTGACCTGCAATGTCTTGCTGCCTCCTCTTCCTTTTAGTGTGCTCATGTGCCCACAGTTTGCAAACACATTAGAATATGTTGCTAAAACACGTTTAGTTTCAGACCTGAAGCAGAGATTTACATGCAGCCCATAATTTGGAAGTCGTACACAGCTGTACTCTTAACACAAACTGTTGCAGTAAATAAATCATATGCTGAGAAAATAAAATTCCCAATGAAAAGCAACAGATCTCTACATGTTTTAGAACTTGGAAAATAAACTACATAAAGCAGTTAAAGCCATACTATGTAACTTTTTCATATTTTTTAATCATTTTCTTGAGCCAGTTTGTGCTAAAATGACCCTTTACACTAGGGTGAATGAAATGTCACTCAGACCCCCACCGCCCTCTGTGGCCAGAACACCACACTTGCAACTTGCAGACATGCCTGGTGCTGCAGTCTGCTTCCAGCATGTTTCCTGCATGTTTTAGATCATGAACACAGCTGATTTGTTTGATTTAGTGATGAACCGCTCCTGTAGACACTAATGAAGGCTGAGGAGACATTTCAGCTGTTAGATTAAGGTGTTAAAAAGACCAACGCACAGCGAGGAGATAAGTTTCACTTTTGCTTTGACCACAGATAACTAATAATGGACACTAGGGGTGCTAAAAGCAAGCAAAACTGCCAAATGTGCCTTTAAATGTGCAATTCCTTTTGAGCGCTATATTTTGGATGTTTTCCACATGAATGGAGAAATTCTGATAAATATTCATGCAGTATTTTGTTGGTAGCATGTAGGAAATGTATAACCAAAAATGGATTTCTGAGGATATTCCCACCATGCCAATGAGGCTGGATATACATAGTAATGAATATCATTAAAGCTGAGGAGGTGATAGCATTATTAAATCAGAAACAAAATAGATTTACAGCAAATTGGGAAAAATGGGTCTCATATATAAAGATTGAAAAACCAAGCTTGATTATGAGTCAGAATAATCAAGAAGATTGCCAAAAATGTTTATTTTTTCTTCTTTTATCTTGCAGTTTTATGTTTTTAGTCTATTTATTGTGTTGGCATGTTCATCATGAATGTGCATGTACAGCACTTTGGGTTGCGTGAGCAACAATAAGCGTGCTTTATAAATAAATTTGACCTTGACCTTAAATTTGCTAATATGATGCCATTTTTCCTCATTTTGTGGAGCCATATCTAAAACTAATATCACACCAGTGTTGTTTTCGTCAACGATGACGAATTGAATTTATTTAAGCCCCTTTTTTTGTAACAAAATCGAGATGCTGACGAGCTAAAAATAGCTCTTTTGGTGACTAAAACATGCATGGCAAAGGGGGCTGTCCTATCAACGGCGTGACATCACGTGCTATTTCTGTTTGACTCAATCCAATCTGCCGCTGACTTAATGGAGTAGCCTATCACAAAATCAGTGTGTGGAAGTAATGCATTACTCTGTAACTACCAGAGGTGGGCAAAATACCTGAAAAATGTGCTCAAGTAAGAGAATGCCTCCCCGCTTGACACTCGGCCTCAAGGGGTAGGATTGGGGGGTTGAACCATAGATATCATATATAACACTAGATGCCTTACCCGCGCTGTTCATCAATAGGACAAACGTGCCTATGTGGCGGCCATCTTACTTCAGACAGCTGCCCCCTTTCGTAACATTGGTGTCAATGGTGCATGTACTATTTAAATAACTCTAACTTGCTCAATTTTCAACCAATTTTCAAACAGTTTGATTTGTTATAAACGCCAGAGATGTGGCTGTGAAATATGATGGATTTGGCCTGTTAATTTAAAAATGTGCAAGTATGTCGTCTCAAGCCTATGAGTTATAAGGTTTGCAATAATGCAACCCACTTGTAAATCCGTTAATATTAAATCCAGTTAAGAGTGTTTTTGTTTCAGTTGTTCACTCACTTTCTATCTGCTACCATTGTGAATGGAACGTAAGCTGTCCGAAGTAAGATGGCTGCCATGTAGGGACGCTGTTGACTCCCAGTTAAGGCATCTAGCAATATATATGATATCTATGGGTTAAACCACCAAATAGTTCCCGAGCGCAGCCACAGCTGCAGCTCACCACTCCCCACGGGGATGGGTCAAATGCGGCGATGTAATTTCACCAGTGTGTGATGATGACTTGGTACTTTGACTTTGATATGGGTCCAGGTTGGGGTTGCAGCTCCAGCAGCGAGACCCAAACCTCCCTTTCCCTGACAACCACACCAGATCCACTGGCAGGATCCCCAGGCATTCTCTGGCCAACATGGGGATATAATTCCTCCAATGTATCCTGGCTTGACCCAGGGGCCTTCTGCCGGCCGGACAGGCCTGAAACACCTAGAGCGTAATTTGGAATCGTAGGATGGCCAAGGAAGGTCCCGCCTTTCTCGCCTCTGATTGGCTAGAAGGGCTCTCCTGCGATAGGCTATTTCATTTAGCAGCAAACCGTCTTCCCTCGCTACGTGAAGACTGTCCTGACACTAACAAAACAACTGTTTTGGGGAGTTTTGTAAAGAAAATGCGAACTTAGCGATATAATAACCATTTTGTTCTGTTTTGGAAAAATAATTCTATTCCTTTTATTAAAAAAGGCTGAAATACGTAAAATGTGAACATATATTAAATCTTGTTGCAATCTGTTGGATTTACTTTATATCTGTTGGCTCTCAAGCATTGAGGTTAGCGGAGTAAGCTATGTGTGCCTTACCTGGGTATGAAATATAATAAAACTGCCCTATTTTGCCCAGCTGTGTGCAGTAGGTCTGTTTCTCTTCCAGAATAATGAAAACTGGTGAAAAATAGGTCTAAATCATATCAGCTTAGAATTAAATTTCGATTAAATGATACACATTTAAACAGATGATGAGAGATGTGTCCTAACTTGCAAAGAGCCTTAACATATTAAAGTGAAGACATAAGATATAGTAATAAGACCCCTGAGAGCCAACAGATAGAAAGTCAGTCCAACAGTGTGATGAATGCAAAAAGATTTATTACAAGTTCACATTTGACGTTTTTCAGGTTCTTTCATAAAAGAAACTGAAACTGGTTTGTTGTAAAACAGGACAGAATGATTTTTTACATTTTCTTCACAAAACTCCTCAAGATCTGGCTGCAGACAAAAAAACCCTGCAGAGAGGGAAGACCGTTTGCTGTTACATGAAATAGCCAATTGTAGGAGAGCCCTTCCAGCCAATCAGAGGCGAGAAAGGCGGCACTATCCTTGGCCATCCTACGATTCCAAATCACGCCCCCTGGGAGGCGTCCAGAGGTCAATCTAACCAAATGCCCAAACCACTTCAGCTGGCTTCACTCAGCACGGAGGAACAGTGGCTCTACCCTGTGGGCTGCAGAAAGAGAGAGAGAAAAAAAAGGGAACACACAAAAATACAACAGAACCAAAACATCACTGCGCCAACAACATGAGGATGTATAACAGTAGCAATTTTTGCTAAGAAGCACACGATAACAAATCATTGTGCATGTAGTGCCAACCACAGCCTTGGGTTATGTGTTAAAAACGCCCAAGTCCATACTAGTGATAGCACCATGTAAGCACCTGATGCGTACACACCTTTGTGTATGTAAGGTTTCTCTACAGGAATGTCCAATAGTGAGTGTGAGGGGCCACAGACCTGCCCCCAAAAACCCATGGAGGATGGAGGAGATCCAAGCCCAGAGATCCCGAGGTCTCCCCAGAGTGTGGGGGACCCCAGAGAGAGCCACCGGAGCAGCCCCAACCCCTCTCCCGATGGGCGCAGAGGCTCTCCCCAGGGGGGCCAAGCAGCAGCCGTGCCAGAGGCCCAGGAGATAACAACGGCAAGCCCCCAGGCCTGCCTGCAGCCGCCCACTCGAAGGTAGATTGATTTCAGAACCCAGCGGCCCGGTGCCCAAGGGCGCCCAACCCTGGCAGAGACCCGACAGAGCCCAGGGCCCAGACCCCACCAGGCAGCTACCAGGAGCAAGCCGACAGATGCCAAATACTTCTGGTCCCAGATACAAGAGCTGCAAATGCCCAGGCAGACCAAGGTATCACCCACCAGCAGGAAATGTGGGGAGGGTAGGCCGAGATGTATCGAGGCTTGTTTTGATTACGTATGTAGTGACGTTGGAGGCCTTGCTGGCAGTCCATACTAGGGATGCAACGGTACGCGGTAAAATCCCAGACCGTTCGGTCTTCCCTGCACGGGACAATCTACCCTCGTGTACCGACTTCGGTTTTGCCATTATTTTCGCGCTGGTCTTTTTATTTCATGCTTTGCACGGCACCAGGGTGCGTTTGTCTGTCCAGGCAGATGAATTTCATTCCGTGTGCCTGCACTAGTCTCGTCTGAAGCTGCTCACAGCAGACCCCCTCCCTACCCGCGAGTAAATATCCAGTCACAGGTTTGACCCGCCCCACTGAGCTGAAAGTTTGAGCAAAACAAGCGCTACAGAGAGAAACTTAGCCACGGCTACATGTGACGCGCCGTCTTCAAACAAACCTTCCGTGTGGGAACATTTGTGGTTTGCAGTTGAATATAAAGACGAGGAGAGAAAACGGTGAACTCATAGGCTCACTTTATTTGATGCCACAACCACAGCCCCTCACACAACACACTCCCGAGTCGGGACCTTCCTCGGACATTCTACAATTCCAAATTACGCGTCCCTCCCGGTCCCGCTTCGGTCGCCCTAGCCTCTCACTGACACCTCATTGAAAAGGCGTTTTAACAGTGACATTTCTGTTGGTCTCTGAACATATTATTATACACTGGACTACAAGTAATACATCTGAAAATTTATATTATTGCGTGAATAAAATAAAGTTTGGAAATTTCAGTTTTTCTTAAGCTTTTCTACACTTCAAAGTGGACCGAAACCGTGACCCAAAAACCGAGGTACGGACCGAACCGTGGGGAAAGTGGACCGTTGCATCCCTAGTCCATACCACGTGACTGATTCAGGAACTGGCTCGCCAGTTTGTGCAGGATTCTACATAAACGGGGCAGCAAAACACTGCGGATTCCCCCATCACATTTTGTTGTGGAATTGTATTGCGTACTAGTTACTCTTTCAATTTCAACATTACATGGGCAGCAGTAGCTCAGGAGGTAGAGTGGGTTGTCCAGTAATCGGAAGGTTGCAGGTTCGATCCTGGCTCCGGCCAGAGAATGCTGCTGTGTGTCCTTGGGCAAGACACTTAACCCGCCTTGCCTGCTGGTGGTGGTCGGAGGGACTGGTGGCGCCAGTGCTCGGCAGCCTCGCCTCCGTCAGTGCGCCCCAGGGCAGCTGTGGCTACAACGTAGCTCATCCCCACCAGCGTGTGAATGTGTGTGTGAATGGGTGAATGACTGATTGTGTTGTGAAGCGCCTTGGGGGGTTGTAGAACCCTAAGAAGGCGCTATACAAATACAGGCCATTTACCATTTACCATTATTTAAACTTCTGGCGGTTATTCTTGGAGAGCTGGACAGGGCCGTAGAAGGTCCACAACCCATCAGCAGGACCGATACCTGCTCCTTTGTGCAAGGCGGAACAGGCTGAGCACTGCTCGTGCCCTACAGAATGACCTCCAGAGGGCCACTGGTGTGAATGTCTCTACCCAAACAATCAGGAACAGACTTCATGAAGATGGCCTGAGGGCCCGACGTCCTGTAGTGGGCCCTGTGCTCACTGCCCAGCACCGTAGAGCTCGACTGGCATTTGCTCAAGAACACCAGAATTGGCAAGTCCGCCACTGGCGCCCTGTACTTTTTACAGACGACAGCAGGTTCACCCTGAGCACCTGTGATAGACGTGAAAGAGTCTGGAGAAGACAAGGAGAACGTTATGCTACGTCGTTCAACATGATGGTTTGCTGGTGGGTCAGTGATGGTCTGGGGAGGCATATCCATGGAGAGACGCACAGACCTCTACTGCCTAGGAAATGGTGCTCTGACTGCCATAAGGTATGGAGATGAAATCATTGAACCTTTTGTCAGACCCTACGCTGATGCAGTAGGTCCTGGTTTTCTCCTAATGCACGACAATGCCCGGCCTCATGTGGCAAGAGTATGCAGGCAGTACCTGGAGGATGAAGGAATTGAAACAATGGAATGGCCTTCACGATCCCCTGACTTAAACCCAATAGAACATCTGTGGGACATTATGTTTGGGTCCATTAGGCGGCGCCAGGTTGCTCCTCAGACTGTACAAGAGCTCAGGGATGCCCTCACACAGATCTGGGAGGAAATGCCACAAGACACCATCCGTTGTCTCATTAGGAGCATGCCCCGACGTTGTCAAGCATGCACACAAGCTTGTGGGGGCCACACAAGATACTGAAAAGCATTTTGAGTTGCAGAAATTAAGTTTTTGAAAAAATGGACTAGCCTGCCACATCTTCATTTCACTCTGATTTTAGGGTGTCTACACAATTGAGCCCTCTGTAGGCTGAAAACTTTTATCTCCATTAAAAGACTTGGCATCCTTTTGTTCCTAAGACATTGCCCTGTCGTTATTTGTATAGATATCCAACTTCATATTGAGATCTGATGTATCTAATGTGTTTCTTTAAAGTGTTCCTTTAATTTTTGTGAGCAGTGTATAATTTATATAAAGTAAAAATAACTTAGGTCCTAAGACAGACCCTTGCGGAACTCCACAGGATACTTTTCTAAGTTTAGATTTGATATTAATACTCACATATTGGAACCTATTATTCAAATAACTTTTTTAACCAAAGATGTACAACACCTCTAAAACCGTATATATTTCTGTAAAAGTAAAGAATGAGCAATCGTATCATAAACTTTACGTAAATCAATGAACACACCTATTCCAAACCGTTTTCATCAACAATTGTTGCAATATTTTCTACAAATTTCATCACTGCTAGTGATGTTGCGCAATATCTCCTGAACCCATACTGATGGTCATTCAATAAATCACATTTATCAATAAAAGAATCTATTTTGTTTGCAAAGTGTTTTTCAAGAATCTTTGAAAAATGGGGCAGTAAAGATACTGGTCTATAATTTGACACAATCTATGTATTTCCATTTTGGTATAATCGGATTACTTTGGCAATTTTCACTTTATCCAGGAAAAATTCCAGTTTGAAATGATTTGTTGCAAATATATGTTACTTTTTTAATTAGCAACATATCGAGGTCCTCACAATCAGTGGATTTCTTACTCTTAAATTTACTCACCACTTCTACAATATATCACTTTCACAAACTCCTCCTGGAAACATTGAATTACATTTATTAGAAGTTGAATCTAAAACCTTATCATCATTTCCACTTGGTACAGAGATCTATTTTGCCAAGTTGGGACCTACATTAACAAAGTAATCAATAAATTAATTAACTATGCTCTCAATATTCTCAATCATTACATTATCACTTTTTACAATGCGTATTGGAGAACATGTTTTATTTCGGCTTTTTATAATCCTATTAAGTACACTCCAGGTACCCTTAATATTATTTTTGTATTGTTGAAGCAAATGTTCATAATATCTCTTCTTTTTATATTGCATTATATATGTTCATCTGCTTTGGTATTGCTTATATTTCATCTTTTTTTTGTTGTTCTATGTGTCAAAAAAGTCTTATATAACCTATTTTTCCTTTTACAGGCTCTTTCCAGACCCTTTGTAAACCATGTTTTTTTTTTGTTTTGTTTTTTTTTTCATTTTAAAATTTTTAGAAAACTTTTTAAGTGGACAGTGGCAGTCATAGATTGACAAAAATATATTTTAAAATGCATTATATGAATTATTAGTATCTTCCAGATAGACTTCCTGCCAGTTATAATTTTCTAATTCTGTTTTAAAAGCTGCAATTTGTTCTGGTGTTTTTATTCTATCTGCCCACTGGATTCTGTTGAGGAGTCGTGTGAGAGGAGGATGCTGGGGAAGATGACCTCCATCTTAAGAAACCCCTCCCATCCACTGCACTCCACTGTGGAGGTCATGGACAGCTCCTCCAGAGGTAGACTTAGACATCCCAGATGTAAAACTGAGCGCTATCGTAGAGCTTCCATCCCCTCTGCTGTAAGAGTGTATAACTCCTCAGTTTAAGCTGTACTGGTATCATCCTGGTACACAATAACACCAATGCAATATTCATGTGTTCTATACTTGTGCAATACCGGATTCACATTGTTGTCTGTGTCTCTTACAGTATGCTGCATAGTGTTGGTACCAAGTCTGTTTTTATCTTTATTTGTGTTTTTTTTAGTGATCAAGGATTATAATAGCAGATTACTGCCTATGTGTATATAGATGTATCCTTGTTTTTTTTATCTTCTTCTAATTACCTTTTGAGGCTGGTTTTCCTTCCTGCTCCTCCTCCATCTGTTTTCAATGTTTTAGAAGAGCTCTTAGCTTGTCTAAAGTGTTTTGAAGGCCCTGTTGGCTCTGGGACATCTTTTCCTTCTCCAAATTTAAGGTTTCTGTTTGTTGTTTCATCTGACTGATTCTGCTATTTATTGACATCATTCTAGTGCTGAGATTTCCCTGAATTTGGAGACTTTTGTTGTGTGAAACAGTTTTTGTTTTATACTGGGTCCTGTCTTCATGGTTTTCTTTCTTCACGTGACTGCCGGGTTCAGGAATCACCAGCTCTGCTATAGGAGCGTTTGTTTCTGATATTAGGAGATTTTTTTGCACCGTGTCCTGCAACTCTTTCTGCACAGACTTTAATTGGTTCTCAGTGGCTATCTTTTGCCTTTCTGTTCTCTTATTAAGTCGTTCGAGCTCCTCTAAAGATTTCTGAAGGTCCAGTTCGTTGTGAATCAATTTCTCTTTTTCCTTCTTCAAGGACTCATTTTGTCTCTTGGTTTGGTTCATTTCTACTAATTCACAGTTCATCTTAATGATGATTTGTTTCTGAATCTGGACGGTGTTCTTGAGAGAAGCTATTTCTGTCTCAAACTCAGTTCTCTCTGTTTGGAACTGGTTTCCAACCAATTTGATCTCTTCTCCCAGTTTGTGACTGTTTGTCTCAGCAGTCATTAATTCTTTGTTAGGAGAGCGAGTTTCCTCTAGTTTGAGATGAGAAGGTTTTAGGAAACCCTGTTTTACCTCCTGAAGCTCCTGCTCCAGCTGTTTTAATTTTTTCTCTGAGTCGTCTTTCTCCTTTTCATGAAGACATCTCAACTCCTCCAAAGCTGTAGAAAGGTCCAGCTTATCTTGCATCAAGCTCTCATTGTCAATTTTATTTTGATCCCTGATCTGTCTCAATTTTAGTATTTCAGTTTGTTTCATAGTATTATCTCGGTGCAAAACGTCAATGCAGTTCCTGAGAAAATCTATTTCTTCCTTCATTTCTTCAATCTCCTCACTGAAGAAATCATTTTCTTTTTTGACTAGGTGAAGTTTGCGAATTTCCCCTCTCAAATGTGCATTTTCTTGTTCGTGAATATTAATCACTTCATTGAGAGAGACAATTTGGTTCTTAAAGTAGGCTTCTTCGCGTAATCGTCTTTCATCGGTTTCCACGTCTTCTGCCTTTTGTCGGCGTAATAAATTGTCAAATGAAAGTTCGCCTTGAACAGTGGAAACTTCAGGTTGTTTATAAACTTCCTGAATTGTTGCGTTTGCGTCCTGTGATTCCAGCTGTTTCGCTCGCTTTTCCGTAGAAATGTGTTTATTTTCACAGAGTTTTAACTCTGCATTTTCCTTCTTCAGAGTTTCAATTTCTGATCTCAGTTGACTGATAATTGTCTGTTCGTCCTCAAGTGTGTCTGCGTTTTCAACGCTTGAAGTTTGGGTGGAGCAATCAGTCTTTTGTGCTCCAATCCTACACGTGTTTAGGTTCTGCTTTTTGAGGTGATAAGCAAGCATTTTGTTTGAATAATAAAATAATGTGTAAAAAATAAAATATTCAAACTGTTCGCCTGCTTGAGAGTGTGTTTATCAAACTTTCAGAATTCTCTGTTGTCCAGAGAGCTGACCGCATCCAATGTGTTGCCTTGACTGGCAAATCTCAAATGAGTCTGGCTGGTGAGTTCCTTTCAACTGTGGAAAAAAAGATTCCAATGACGTCATCGTGACGTCACATAAGCCCCAACTGCGTTTACGTGATCTTGGTCTTCTACGTCAACATCGCGGGAGTATGCCCTGTGCAAGTTACCTGATCACGTGGGTGCACCATACCAGATGTCAACAGTGAACAGGTGGGGCTCGCTGTGTTTACAGTGGTAGCTAGCTTACGAACGTTAGCTTAAATAGCTAGCTTGCGAACGTTAGCTTAGAGTTATAGGTGTTAGTAAGTACATTTTATTTGTGCAGCACTTATCACAGAAAAATGATCACAAAGTGCTTCACAAAGATCAACAAAGCAAACTATAAAGTCACCATTAAAATGATCTTAAAACAAAACAGCTAGCAATAGCTAGCTAGTTTATGAAACGTTAGCTTTCGTTTTGCTGCATGTAAACGAGTTGACTGTCAGAAGTCATCCTGCTGGATTTATAACATTATGTGGAAAAACAGCGCTAACTTTAGATATTGTAGTGTTATAAAAAGCCTTAAGAAGTCTGGATGCCTACCAGTATTTTGTCACTGGCTGGGTCATCTCACCTGCTACTCACACTGGTGCAGGAGGACACAGATACCTCCTCAAGCTAAACAAATAACTAATTTTAGAATAATTTTCACACACGTAATCTTAAATTAGAACAATATTATCTAGCAATTCACTAGTACAGTGAACACTAATGCACATCTTCCACAAGCGAAATATAGGATGATCTATTCTAAAATACTATAAATACCATAGACATTATCATTTCAAATTAAAATAATTGTGTAAAATAAAATAAGGAATATTTTAGTGTGCAGCATCTGACACTTTATATGTACATTTACATTACATTTCAACTTTCCCTTCAATTTACAAGTCATATGCATTTTTTAACAGTATTTAGCAACCTTTATTAATATATATAGAGGAGGCTGATGTTATGTTGCTATGGTAACAAGGCTCAATCTGTTGACTGGTCTGGTCATCAATGTTACATTTAACAATGTTCATATAAAAAAGAATCATTTTTACTGTTTATTTACTGAGGTATTATGTTACAGTTGTAAACACATAGAGGAGTATGTTGTTTATAATATTGATGCAGTCAATGTCTCTCATCCTGACTTCTCCATGTTGCTAGGCAATAAAACCTGTCGCTCTTCCTCCACAAATAGGCAGACTGAAATAGTAGGTAGGCCTAAAATCAGCACCACATGCATGTTGGTGCACAAGTATCCTGGGAAAAAAGTGTTTTCTTATGTGCCTCAATCACATGTATCTGACAAGAATAATCACTTCTGCATGTTACAAACTACAGCTACTTTTTCAAGCTGATGGTTGTCAATAAAAAAGAACAATTATTCATTTATTGCACATTTTAAGACCTGGTTGTCTATGTATTCAAATATTAAAGTTGGAGAAAAACTCTGTGGTCTGCTGCCAGCGGTGCAGAGACGGAGCGATGCTGATGATGGGAGCTAACGCAGTGGTCCTGGAAGCAAGATGTCACCGCCAGAGGAGGGCCGAGCAGCAGACAGCCACACCAAACTGTTACCGTAGTTACCCTGGAAGGAGTTTCCCAGGAACTCTGCAACCAGCAGCTGGAGGAGAGAGTAAGCAAGAAAACTCACAGGTAATGAGGCAGATTTGATCAAATTTAGGTTGATCAAATGATAAACTCACCTGTTTCTACAGTAACAGTAACCTGTCACAAATATTACCAGCTTATATATATACCAGCAAATATTAACCAGCTCCGGTGGCCTAGTGGTATGTGTGTCCGCCCCGGGACTGGGATATTGGGGTTCGAATCCCGGTCGGGTCATACCAAAAACTTTGAAAAAATGGGACCCAATGCCTCCTCGCTTGACACTCAGCACTAAGGGGTTGGATTGGGGGGTTAAACCACCAAATAGTTCCCGAGCGCGGCCACAGCTGCAGCTCACCGCTCCCCACCATGGGGATGGGTCAAATGTGGAGATGTAATTTAACCATTGTGTGATGAATACTTGGGACTTTATCTTTATTATTGTTGTAATAATGTTGTAAACCCAAGCATGGATGGTGCTAGATAGTGTGCATTCATTCATAAAAATGCTGAGCTCGTTATTTTTTGCACTGCATCTAGCTTACAGTGTTGCTGTGAAGAAGCACATAATGCTTCTAGCTCCATCCATACAGGTTAAAAAAATCACCTACTGCCACAGTTAGAATACTCTCACCTCTAATACAATCACAAGGGAAATCCACAGACAACAGCTTGCAGGTGTTTTCTATTTGCAATTATAAATTTTAGTTGATTGGGGTCTTGTTTCATATAACACAATGCTATTTGAATAATTGAAAAGCATTTGTTTTAGAAATGAAAAGCTTGAGTTTACAATAATAATATCCATGTCTATTGTTTGATCATCTGCCTTATTATTTTTAATTTAAAAAAATTGCTTTTGGGCAAATTTTTTTGAGCAATTAAAATGCAATTAATTAAGATGAATTAATTACAAAGCCTCTAATTAGAATATTTTTTTAATTAGATTTAATTTTTTAATCGAGTCCCACCCCTAATATATATATATATATATATATATATATATATATATATATATATATATATATATATATATACATTTTTTTTTACATTAAAAAATACTTATTTTCTATCCATATATTTTGGGAGTAATATGTTGAGTTATTTCTAAGGTCTTTTGTTTGATGAGTTAGTAGAATTAATGTCATGGTCTGAGGTGAGTGGCCTCTACCTAACAGCATATGAGAGCTTAATTACAGGTGGGCGGGGCCATGGAGCGGGCAGCTGCTGCTAATCATTCATTAACCGGTCTGGTATAATAGAGGGAGTGAGACAACAGCAACTTGCTGGATGATTACTCACCGCTCACCTCTCCAGCCATAACCTCTTGGATTTCTCCTCACTCCTTCACCGCCTGATCGACCCGCTCTCTACCACTCACCTGCCCTCAGCTGGAACCCCCCCTCCAGTGACCTCCTGCGCTTTCGTCCTGTGAAAATCTTGAGTCTCTCACCTTTGCCAACCTCCTGAGCTTCCTGGACCTCTCCTGCCTGGCCACCATCTTCAGTCCTGACCAACTCCCCTCCACTCGTGCCTCACACCACCTCCAGAAACGGTTAGCTCTATAATATTATTATTATTATCATCCATCCCTTCTGGCCACGTCCTAACTTGTGTCTGCTTACAGATGGCTTCCCGGATCCGCTTCGTACTGCGGCCCTCACCTCCTTTTGATGGTGCTCCCTTTTGTTAGAATAAACCTTATTTTATTTAAACATATCTGTGTCCTGGGTTGGTGATTCTGCATGTCTTGGGTCAAGGGATTTCCCACCAACATGACAATTGATGCGGATTATCTGAGGTGGTTTTGTAACTAAAGGGGACATATTTTGGAAAAACTCACCTTTTGAATCCTTTTGTGCTGCCTCGTGGCTCTCTACTGCCTCTATAAACAGTCAACGTGAAAAAACTTGTCGATTCGTTTTCTGTTAATGTTTGGTTTTAAGAATTATGTGTCTAAAACCAGCTGTTTCAAAAAGTTGTGATGTCACAGACGAAATTAGAATAAAACAGAGACGTGCAAGAGAGAGCTGCTGCTAGAGGAGCAGCGGCTCTACTCCGAGCCCCTAACACAGGAGTAGGGAGCCCTGGTCCTGGAGAGCTGCTGTCCAGCACGTTTTAGAGGTTTCCCTGCTTTAACACACCTGATTTTAATCAACAGGTGACTAACATGACTAACAGGCATCTGCAGAGCCTGATGAGATGCTGAACAGGTGAATCAACTGTGTTGAAGAGAAATCTCTAAAACATGCTGGACCAGGGTTCCCTACCCCTGCGACGTGTCAGAGCTTCTCCAGCCTGAGCAGGAGATGGGCTCAGTGTTTCATCAGCAAGGCTTGTAGTTGTGCATCTCTCTGATTGATGTGCATAAACTCTTTTTGTCTTATTTTACCAAACAAGCTAGTCGGAGTTTTACCTCACAGAGCAGATTTTTCAAAACAGCAACCGGCATCCTAGCATGCATCACGGTCGATGACGCAATGCTCCCTGCTCCAATTCGCACACTTGTGCACTACGCACTCGAAGTCTGATGGGCTCGACACACGGGAGGCGACATCGCCACTCCTCCATTCATTTTCAATGAGACAAGCGCGACAAAGCGATAATCGCAGGTCTCCCTCCTGCTAAGCGAAACGCAAAAAACGTGCATGTGAAATTTTGCGCTCGTGCATGTGTCGTGCACACGCCAGCCAACAACGCGATCCCAGAAAGTTGAAATATTTTCAACTTTTCGCCGCTGTCGCTCGGACAAGGACCAATCAGCGGAGGTTTCATTGACTGACCAATGAGGGGACAGGATGCTTCTCAGTACTTCTCCGGCTAAACATGGAGGAAAAGTTAATACTTGCCGTGTCTGATGTCCCAGAGCTTTACAAGACTTCACTTAACTCTAGCAAAACATTGTGAGACTTCATTTCTACTGCTGTTTCAACTCTGAACTGCTTTAATAACCCAAAATTCCCTCCAATCTGACGGCCAATCAAAACAACGGAAGACTCGCTATTCACCCTGGAACAGAGGCGTTGCTGGCTTTTGCCGCTGGCCGCTGCTGCTTGTCGCCTCCCGTGTGTCAGGTTATAAAAGCAATAGCGAGGAGTTTCGCTGATCGTGGTCGTTTGTCGCCTCCCATGTGTCGAGCCCATTACTGCGCACCTCGTCTAAGTGCACTTCACAGAAGGGTGTAGGACGCAGTGCGAGTGTTGGGATTGGGCCAGAGATACTGGATTAGTATTTAAACATGAAAGAAGAGTCCCTGGTGGTGGAGAAGAATACGGTTTTCACCTGTTGATATTTTAGGCTCACATCCGATGACCACAGCAGGAAGCAGCAGAAGAACCTCCAGATTTATGAGATGTAAACGATGGCTGGTGGTGGAAGACAGCACCCCCTGAAAGAAATGAAAGAAATGGCAATTTGTATTTTGAGCTGAGAAATCAGTTCCTCACAATTGGAGCAAAGCATTCTGCTCTTTTTACACCTAAAAAAGATGAAAGTCCAACCTTTTCTTGAGTCTTCTCCAAGCAGAAAGCTATCAGAGCAAACGGGTTGGCAGCTGGAAGAAAAAGAATAAAACCTAAATATTGTCTAGCTCTCTGCAGCTAAAACAATCCAACACCATTAACAGACACGATGTACAAATCCACTTTTGAGAGAAATTAAAAAGTTTTAAATTATTTAAATTTTACTGCAAACACATGACCTTCCTAAAATCAGTGTTTGGAACTTTCTTTCCAGCTGCAGCTGTCTCCAATCAGATGACCCAACACCTTTCTGACATCTATTAAGAAGCCATGTCTGTTATGGGGAGGGGGGGGGGTCATTCACACAGAAAGCATTTATTGTCAAAAGCAAGAAGCAGGCATTTGTACACTTTTAAAGCCGATGAGGAAAAACAATAATGTACCTGGCTGCAATAATGACTTTTACCTGTAGATGTCACTACAGACAGCAAAATGGATATTTTGTTGCCTGTTGTGACTTTATTGGGACGCCACAGCAGATCTTTAGTGTATATCCTTTTTTCTGGTACATATTGATCCTATAAGTTTTTTTAAATCAGCGAAAGCTTCGTTAATGTCAGCTAGTTTACAAATCAAAGACGTTTCAATCACATTGCAAGCCATCCTATACATGCAGATACACAGCTAAAAAAAATAAAGGGAACACTTAAGCAACACAATATTACTCCAAGTCAATCACACTTCTGTGAAATCAAACTGTCCACTTAGGAAGCAACACTGATTGGCAATTAATTTCACCTCCTTTTGTGCAAATGGAATAGGCAACAGGTGGAAATTATAGGCAATTAGCAAGACATCCCCAATAAGGAGTGGTTCTGCAGGTGGTGACCACAGACCACTTCTCAGTTCCTCTGCTTTCTGGCTGATGTTTTGGTCACTTTTGAATGCAGGCGGTGCTTTCACTCTAGTGGTAGCATGAGACGGAGTCTACAACCCACACAAGTGGCTCAGGTAGAGCAGCTCATCCAGGATGGCACATCAATGTGAGCTGTGCAAGAAGGTTTGCTGTGTCTGTCAGCGTAGTGTCCAGAGCATGGAGGCGCTACCAGGAGACGTGGAGGAGGCTGTAAGAGGGCAACAACCCAGCAGCAGGACCGCTACCTCTGCCTTTGTAAAGGAGGAACAGGAGGAGCACTGCCAGAGCCCTGCAAAATGACCTCCAGTGGGCCACAAATGTGCATGTGTCTGCTCAAACGGTCAGAAACAGACTCCATGAGGGTGGTATGAGGGCCCGACGTCCACAGGTGGGGGTTGTGCTTACAGCTCAACACCGTGCAGGACTCCATTATTTTGTTCTTTTTCTAACACAGCTTAGTAAAAGGATGTTTTTTTACCTGACATTTTACTAAGCGGTGTTAGAAAAAGAACAAAATAATGGATTTTGAAGCTACACACAGTACGAACGCACACAAGAGAACCGTGCAGGATGTTTGGCATTTGCCAGAGAACACCAAGATTGGCAAATTTACCACTGGTGCCCTGTGCTCTTCACAGATGAAAGCAGGTTCACACTGAACACATGTGACAGACGTGACAGAGTCTGGAGATGCCGTGGAGAACGTTCTGCTGCCTGCAACATCCTCCAGCATGACCGGTTTGGCAGTGGGTCAGTAATGGTGTGGGGTGGCATTTCTTTTGGGGGGTTGCACAGCCCTCCATGTGCTCGCCAGAGGTAGCCTGACTGCCATTAGTTACTGAGATGAGGTCCTCAGACCCCTCAGACCTCATGTGGCTGGAGTGTGTCAGCAGTTCATGCAAGATGAAGGCATTGATGATTGGCCCGCCCGTTCCCCAGACCTGAATCCAACTGAGCACATCTGGGACATCATGTCTCGCTCCATCCACCAACGCCACGTTGCACCACAGACTGTTCAGGAATTGGTGGATGCTTTAGTTCAGGTCTGGGAGGAGATCCCTCAAGAGACTCTTCAAAAAACAGTAAAAATGCTGGCAGTAAGGGGCTTTCTGATCAGAAAACGGCTGGCAGTTAATGAGTTAATAAGAATATTTCATTTATTCTTATTTTTATATGGTGCATCTCAAGGTTGTCCAGTAATCGGAAGGCTGCAGGTTTGATCCCGGCTCCCGCCAGAGAATGCTGCTGCTGTGTCCTTGGGCAAGACACTTAACCCACCTTGCCTGCTGGTGGTGGTCAGAGGGACCGGTGGCGCCAGTGTACGGCAGGCCTCACCTCTGTCAGTGCACCCCAGGGCAGCTGTGGCTACATCGTAGCTCATCCCCACCAGCGTGTGAATGAATGGGTGAATGACTGTGTTATGAAGCGCTTTGGGGGGTTGTAAAACCCTAAGACGGCACTATAAATACAGGCCAGTTACCATTCAGATCTAAGACGTCTTATTTTTGTGTTCCCTTTATTTTTTGAGCAGTATATATGGACTAGCTACAACCCATAGACAGAGCTCGGTCATGGGGCGGAGTCTATGTTTGTCTTTCTAACTGTCTCTGTGTGCAACTGAACAATGCTAGGACCAATCAGAGCAATGATCAATGTACAGAAATCACAACAGAAGAGGATATATTCTAATAAAGTAGATCAATATCTGTTTACACCATGAGTAGGCAATCCTGGACCTCGAGTGCTGTTATCCAGCATGTTTTAGTTGTTTCCCCTCTCCTACGCATCTAACAATGATTAAACCACCTGTTCACCAGGTTTTCTGCAGAAGCCTGTTAATCACCTACTGATTCAAATCTGGGGCCTCATTTATCAACCGTACTTACGTACAGATCTGTGCGTATTTCGTGCGTGGGAACGATTTTACGCATCGTGTGGTATTTACCAATTTGTACTTGTGCGTGAAAACATTCCTAAATATAAGAACAGCTCTGACCATGCGTAGGAAGGAACAGCATCTAATGGCAGAATGAGGGAACAGCAATTCTGAAGGTCTCAGTGATCCACGCGTGTTCCTCATCCACTAATTATTCTACCCAATAAATAATTATTTCGGTAGATAAACAGCTGTGTCGCATTATTGGTGCTAAAACACCCGTGACCGCCGGGAATCTGACATTGTAGAACGGCTGATTTCGTGTTATTTTGTAATCACAATTTTTACTCTTCCCATTTTATGTTTTAAATCATTTTGAATTTATTTATTTATTATGTTTTAATTTAATTATTTTGTCCTTGTGAAGCGCCTTGTGATTTTTTGTGAGATGCGCTACATAAAAGATCGTTTCTTATTATTATTACTGGAGGATTTAGCAGAGCAGAGTGCACTCCGGAGGGAACAGCTCTTCCGTGAGCGCAGCGCACTGATCCGATTCCAGTCCATGTTCTATTTTACAAATAAAAGAACCTCCAGAACCTCTCTGCTCCCCGATCATACACACGTTGTCAAGTGTCCGGTGCTCGTCTGGTTCTCATCACTTCCTTCAATAAAGTTTTTCTTTTTTTTCGGGAAGAACCCAGGGAATCCTCTCCCAACCTGAGGACGTAGTGTGACCAAATATGGTTAATTCAGGGCGTTTCTGTATGTAAATGACGGTACACGGACACGCGCGCCTGGATGCGCACAGGTGGGATTTATCATCAGACGATTGTGGAGGAACATGCGTACGAGAGGCCACCGCATGTTTCATAAATCAGACTTTTGACTGTTCGTACACACATTCTAAATTTCATCCATAGGAGGAGGGAATATAGGAACGTTTCTACGAACGTTTGATAAATGAGGCCCCAGGTGTGTTGGAGCAGGGAGACAACTAGAACTTGCTGGGTAGCAGCACTGGAGAATCAGGATAGCCTATGACAGTGGTTCTCAGTCCTGGTCCTGGAGGGCCGGTATCCAGCATGTTTTAGTTTTAACCCGGTTTCAACACGCCTGATTTCAATCAGCAGGTAATTAACATGCTTCTGCAGAGCTTGATGAGCTGCAGCACAGGTGATTCAACCACTGAATCAACTGTGTTGGGGCAGAGAAATAACTAAAACCTGCTGGATACCGACCCTCCAGGACCAGGATTGAGAACCACTGGCCTATGATGTAGACCAGAGGTGGGCAATCCTGGTCCTCATGTAACGCTCTGGTTTACACTCACTGTAAAATGAACTAGAAAGGAGCCAGTTTTATCATGTTCAATATTAACCTAAAGCTAACAGTATAGGTCAGCTAAAGGACTAGCTCGTTTAGCTAGCTACGAGTCGTCATGCTGATGACTGGTTGGATGAAACAGATTTCCCATCATCCCAATCTCTTCAAAAAATCTTGAAAATTAAACAAAATATATTAAAGTTAAAGTCCCATTAGTCATTGTCACACACTGGTGAAATTACATCTCCACATCTGACCCATCCCCGTGGTGGGGAGCGGTGAGCTGCAGCTGTGGCCGCGCTCATGCAGGAACTATTTGCATAACCCTCCAATCCAACCCCTTAATGCTGAGTGTCAAGTGAGGAGCCATTGGGTCCCATTTTTTCAAAGTCTTTGGTATGACCCGACCGGGATTCGAACCCCGGGGCGGACACTCATACCACTAGGCCACTGGAACTGGCTATTAATTACCATTTTAGTTTTATTCACAGTTAAAGTATTATTAATGAAATGAAATATGCATGTATTAAAGTAAGGTTCTTTATGGTTTTTAGGTTGGCAGTGAGCAAGACCATGACTGAAACAGGTAGTGGTACAGAGGGGTTTGTAGTAGTATATGAATTACGCCACAAGAGGTTTTTAAACGTCGTCCCCGGCTAAAATGATGCCTATGGACATGTGACCGGAGAACTTTAGCAAACACAGCTGAGTGGCAGAAAACGAGAAAAAGACACAAGAAGCAGCGTTAAAAGGAAACATAATGATGAAAAGATTTCATAAGGATGCGTGAGTTAGGATATAGAACAAGAACAGCCAAACAAGCACAAACTAAAATAGCTATGAAACAAATCTCATGTAAGAAAAACATCTGGAAGCTTGTCAGCTCAAGTTATAATCATCATACCTCCTGAAAAGGCTCCAGAAATGTCAGGCGTTCATTCTGTTACTGATCAAAGCCAGAGAAAGAGACAGCTCAGAGGTTTTATTTCATTCCTTAAAGGGCGGGTAAAATAGATGACGTCATGTAATTACGAAGATAGAGAAGAAACTAAACCACATTTTTGATGCCAATCAAATGAATTGTCATTAACTAGCAGCCTCTTCCCCTCCCTAGTCACTCCCAAACCTAACCTGTTCCACCTGAATGTTGTAAGACAGGACTGAGAGGGACAGAGTGATCTTCAGTCAAACTACGCACAGGCAGGACATTTTCCAAGGGTTTTAAAATTAAAGTACAGAAGGAAACCATGGAAACAGACAACACCTCAGAGGACATCGAGTCTCTCATCGAGGACATGGACTACATCCCTGGTCACTTCCACCTGGAGCTTAATCTCAACTGTGATCCTGCTGAGCCTGTGAAGCTGCGACATCGAGACACTTATCTGAAACAGGAGAGCCTCCAAGCGGAGCTGGAAGTTGAAGTAGGATATCTGCAGTACGCTGTCCGGAATCTCCTGGGCCTGCTGGCCTTTCATCTGGATCAGCTGGACAAAGCTGAGGAAATATTCAGGTGAGAATATGCTGAAAATCTTCTTAACCCATATATGCCCTTAGTGCATATTTTTGTGCTCAAATGCAAGAAACTTTAGAAAATTAAAATGTTATATAAGGGTTAAAGGTGGAGAGAAAACTCAGGAATAGATATGCATGTGTTTATTACTGGAGACTTTCACTAATATACAGCATGTTTTCAGTTCATTTTAGACTAAAAAAGCCAGAAAACGAAACGTACAGATGCCAAAAGTTTTAAAGGTGTTCTAGAATGATGCGTATTAACGGCTACAAACTGCTTTGAGCCTCTATAAAGCATATGAAGCTTTCTTAAGGCTCACAGCTGTCCCAGCAGCCCTGATAAGTGGCCTAACTCAACACCATGAGTTAGCCCAGTAGTGAAAAGACCTGTTTGCCCCGCCCACTCGGCCAGGACCTGAATATGTAATAAAATAATTTAAAAATAGCATATCGATTATATAATACACATTACTATAATGTGCATTGTTTTGATTTTTATTCCATATTAACAATTAACAAAAGCATGTGCTGATCCATTCATACTTAATATCTATCATGTAACCATTAAAGGTTGAATATGGAACACGAACACCAAAGCGACATCTAGGCTGTGTTTGAATCCAGGGGCTGGATGCTTGTGAGTCCGCATTTCGAGGCCGTTGACATCACAGCGAAGTGACAAGTGCTGTCTGAATTAGAAGGATACTCATCCATGCGTCCTCGTTTCACCCAAATTTCGAGGATGGTTCAGGTGGATCCTTGCTGGCAGAGGCTATCCCAGGATGCTTTGCGCAGTGGCCGTGGTACTACAAATTCACAATGGCAGAAGGAACAGCAGAGCAGTACATTTTCAAATGTTTGTTTATAAAAAATTACGGTTAAAGTAAAATTAAAAGCCTGTTTATAAGCATTGTTATTTAGTTATTTCCAATAACTTCTGTTTAATAAATCAACGCAAATGAGCTTGAATGGCTTTTGTAATTAAATTGAAGGCCAAACAAATCACCCTCAAAAACTTTATCTAGACATTTTAGGTAAAACAACACAAAAGAGCTTCAATTAGTCCTGTTTTTGTAAATCTGAAGTAGAAATAATCATAAAATAGCTTGAAAGTTATAAAAAAATATGGAAATATATGCAAATAATCACTGAAAAAGACTGTTAAAGTTTGTGTCATGTAAATTTAGGATGAAATAAAACGTGAAATAGCGTCCACTTTGTATTTTGTAAATTGTAACAAATTAATCCTTGTAATACAGCTTGAAGATCTAGGGGCGGGGATTTATGACGCTAGGCTGTCCGATTTCAGAGCCATTAATTTCCAGATTGAGCGGTAGAGGAAGGACCCGACCTCGGTGGACCATTGAGTACACGTCCTCACAAGCATCCAGACCCTGGATTCGGACACACCCCTAGTGTGTGGAGGTTGTAGTTGCAACAACAGAACAAGGATTCCAGCCGTCGGGATGTCAGGTTAGCTGCCGATATGTGAAGTGAGCAGCCAGCACCAGGTCCAGTGACGACCAAAACTCACTCTGGTTTTAGGTCTTTTATGGTCGCTCCTCTTCCGAGAAGGATAACGACATCTTCTGGGCTCAGAAGCAGCTGCTTGACTTGCCGAGTCCGCCATTTTCCACAGAGCCAGCCTCGCTGTGCCGAGCGGACTGTTTACCGTATTTGGCAACCCGCAATGGTGCCCTCTACTGGCTGGTAGATGTAAACATAACCCTGGTGTCGTGCCCGTCAAAATAAATATTTGATTCTTTTATAATTAAAATATAGCTTTTAAAGGAAATACTGTACCTTTATTCTGCACACCTCTAAACGCCCCGTGGAGGTATTTATTTAATATAGCTTTTTATTAAATTGTTCCACATTCAACCTTTAAATGTTCCATGTAACTGTTTTTATTTTTCATTAGCAGCTATTTAGAATTATTGCACCTAATTATCCGAACAACACACACAAAGAGCACAGATGCATACAACACATCCACTGATAGGATTAAAAATGTTATCAGATAAGATGAAAAATGGCTGTTAACAAACGAGACACACCTGAAGAATGCCGTGTTATTTTATCCAACATGAGCATCTCGTATTGTACGTCATCTCAGATGCAGGATAACTGGCTTGTTTTTTGTCAGGCGTCTTGGTTGTTAAAGGAATATTTTAGTTATTTGAAGTGGTGTTCTGTCATTTATTTACCTACAGTAGGGACACCTAACAGCAGGAGACTTCACTCAAGTGAGCAGAGTCTCTAGAGCAGCAAGGGTCACCAACTCCGGTCCTCGAGGGTTACCGTCCTGCACATGTTAGCTGTTTCTTTGCTCCTGCACACCTGATTGAAACAAATGAGTGATTAACAGGCCTGTGCAGAGTTGCAGTCAGGTCCATAAATATTGGGACATCGACACAATTCTAACATTTTTGGCTTTATACACCACCACAATGGATTTGAAATAAAACAAACACGGTGTGCTCTAACTGCAGTCTGTCAGCTTTAATTTGAAGGTATTTACATCCAAATCAGGTGAACGGTGTAGGAATTACAACAGTATGCATCTGTGCCTCCCACTTGTTAAGGCACCAAAAGTAAAGGGACAGAATAACAATCATAAATCAAACATTCACTTTTTAATACCTGGTTGCAAATCCTTTGCAGTCAATTACAGCCTGAAGTCTGGAACGCATAGACATCACCAGACGCTGGGTTTCATCCCTGGTGCTCTGCCTGGCCTCTACTGCAACTGTCTTCAGTTCCTGCTTGTTCTTGGGGCATTTTCTGAAGAATTCTGAATTCTGAAGTGTTTCAGGCAATATTATCTGCTCATATTCAGCCAAATGCTTCAGAACTTATTGGATGGCGCTTTACCAGTGCAGATGGACAATGACCCAAAGCATACTGCAAAACCAACGAAAGAGTTTTTTAAGGCCAAGAAGTGGAGTGTTATGCAATGGCCAAGTCAACCACCTGACCTGATTGAGCATGCATTTCACTTGCTGAAGACAAAGCATCTGATGTCTATGCGTTGCAGACTGCCGGCTGTAATTGACTGCAAAGGATTTGCAACCAAGTACTAAGAAGTGAAGGTTTGATTTATTCTGTCCCATTACTTTTGCTTCCTTAACAAGTGGGAGGCACAGATGCAAACTGTTGTAATTCCTACACTGTTCACCTGATTTGGATGTAAATACCCTCAAATTAAAGCTGACAGTCTGCAGTTAGAGCACACCGTGTTTGTTTCATTTCAAATCAATTGTGGTGGTGTATAGAGCCAAAAATGTTAGAATTGTGTCGATGTCCCAATACTCATGGACCTGACAGTAAACATGGTAAGGAGAGGATTAAATTACTCCATTCAGGTGTGGTAGAGCAGGAAACACAGAAAACTAGCATGGTAGCCCTCCAGGACTAGAGTTGGTGACACCTGCTCTAGAGAAAGGAAAAAGTCATTTTTGATGGGAGCTATAGTCTTGATTAGCCAGTTTGGTTAAAAATCAATGGCTGATTTCCAATTTAAAACAACTGATCTTGCAGCAGCTGTATACCTTCACCCGATTGGCCACAACTTGTTAGTTCTGGGTTCTTCACTCGGGTAGAGTGATGCAACAGCAGCAGTGCCACACATTCAGTAGCATAGTAATTCGAACAGACAGCAGAAACTAAACAGTCAGTGTGATGTAAAATAATTGATCACAAATCCAGCTGGTCACGAGTAATGCTCCAGTCTGAGGACCTCTTTCTGTCTCTGGAGGCTTTGCTCGCTCTGAGTCACGTCACCTGCACGTAGGGTCACCAACTGCTCCCTCACCGGCCAAGCAGCAAAAAACACGAGGACTGATTACAAGGTTGTTCCTGGCATGCTCTGCTCGTACTACAAAGGAATCATGGCCACCACGAAAGCTCAAACATCATTTCTGTCATAGTTCCACATGAGATACAAAACATCAACACCTGCTTCTCACTTCAGTAACTCGGTTGTAAAAATTTTGTATACCCCTGATAAAAAGGTTAATTTTACACACACTCATGTTTTCAGACCTATAACTCAAACCTGCAATGTTTTAAGAAAAGAGATGAACATGTTTCTAATATATAGCTGGTTTTAGTGGTTGTTCTCCTGTAGAACTTGAGCGTTACAAATAAAAACGAGTCGTTCTGGTTAGCTGATGTGACGTCAGAGAAACTCTGCCTGGAGTCAGCAAGTCTACAGATATTGTTAACTAGATCAGGTTACAGATTACATAGAAGCACTGAGATAATGTCACAAAACACATTCCAGCAGAAAGACAAATAAATATGTATACATAAAATCATTTACAAAATCTGCTGGAATTATAAGTTATTCAATATAAACACAGTTTAAAAAATAACAGAAAACTATTTAGCCTTAATGTTTTTATTAGCTCTGTCATTTGTTCTGCTTTCATTTTTCCATGTTTGCTGTCATTCATCCTTCTCTCTCTCTCTCTCTTTGGTGTCTCTGCCTGTTCATCCTGTTGCCCAAGCTGTTGAGATCTAACGTGCCACAAATCCGATAGTTAACTATGCAACAGGAGGAGTAGCTCACGCCTAACCTGACACTGCAAAGAACTCAGATTCATTATTCTATCAGCCTAATGTCAAAAACAGGTTTTTCAGTAAGCATCACAAAAAGTGGGAAATAAAATCTCACAGCTTTCTAAATATTTATGTATTCAGTATTTTAATTACTTCTGATTGTAGTTCCTTAAAGCTGCAATGGCAAATTTGGAAAACAAATTAGCTTAAAACATTCTTTACATGCCTCTTAACAACATTCTAACATAGTATAGCTATAAATATATTGCGGAGATTTAAAAAAAAACTAATAAAGTGTTTCTCTCACATTTGTCTAAAAACCTCAAATAACACGTTTCGAACCGAAAGCAACTACTTGACCATCTGGTTGTTGGTCTCACCGAACCGCCGCACTTCCCTGGGTCCTCCACTCATTCCACACTCACGTATTTAGCAACAGAACACCACTGGTGTGAGAGGTTCTCCACTTAATAACATCAGAGAAGGAGAAACAGCCGGCTGCTACCACTTCAACTTTAGGACAAACTACCAGAGTCCTTAAAAGAAAAACACCATTTGAAGTCACGGACAACAAAAGACGTTTAAAGGAAAATTGTGAACACAAACAGAACAGAACATTCTGTCTGTTACACTAGCTAGCCCGGCTCTGGCTTCACTTCCTGTTCAGCTGCTCAAAGCCGAGAATGAGCCATTTGTGCATAAAGAAGGGTGTGTGCAGAAGGTAGATAGATGGGTCATGGTCCAATCAATAAGAATAGGAGGTTCAGAATGATTGGATGAGGATTTTTCATTCAATTCAATTTAGTTTATTTATATAGCGCCAAATCACAACAAGAGTCGTCTCAAGGTACTTCACACAGTAAACATTCCAATACAGTTCAGTTCATTAAGCCAATCAGTAAAAAAGTTTCCTATATAACCCAGTAGATTTCATCAAGTCACTGACTAGTGTCAGTGTCTTTTCAGCAATTCTCATACTAAGCAAGCATGTAGCAACAGTGGAGAGGAAAACTCCCTTTTAACAGGAAGAAACCTCCAGAGGATCCTGGCTCAGTATGAGCAGTCATCCACCACGGCTCATGATTGTGTGTTTCAGAGGCATTTCAGATTCTTCACTTTTTAACAAAACATTCCTTTATTGGTTGTCATCAGAATGTGAAGAGCGTTTCAAGCAATGTGGAAAACAATGCCCGAGATAAACATTCCACCTTTAATAAGAATTAGTCTTGAACCCTTTCATGGCTGTGTTTTGTTTTGCCCTTTAGGAGCATTTGTAAAGAAGACCCAGGAAACCTCAACGCCTGGGCCAATCTGGGTTACGTTTATGACAAAATGGGGAGGGAGCTGGATGCAGGAGAGTGTGTGGACAAAGTCTCTTACCTCATGGGCATCGATGCTGGAGAAGCGTCCCAGGAGGAAACCAAGATCCTGGCTGCACGCTGCCTGGCTGAGCAGGCTTACGTCTATCCGTATGACGTGGAGCTGGACGACGACGATGACTTGAGGGAGAGGCTGACATCCGCACTAACGTTCTACAGCCGGGCTCTCCATTACGGAGAAAATCTGGTGAGAATAAATTATAAATAAACGTTTTAAGTGTTGAGGATTAAAATGCTCAACATCAATAATAAAACACATACTTATAGATGCTGAACAACATTCCCTTACAGCTCAAACCAAACAGTCAAAATTACACATCTGCTCTTTCACCTACAGTCTCTTACTGACGTTACAGGATTTAGACCTTCACAAAATTATTAACAAACTTAACTTTGTGAAATAAACAGACATTAATCTAATAATCCTTCTATAAATTCACAAAGTTGGCAGAGTAAAAAACACTAAAATACTACGTTTCTCCTACTTTCCAGATTTCAACAGAGGAGAAGAGAAGCTGGTATTTTAAAATGGCGACCATTTATGTAAGGTAAAGTGGTAAAGTAACAACCCTTCAACGATTTTAGATCCGTTTCATTGGATAGTTTTAATATATAATCAAGTCATTTCCTCCCTGCAGACTGGACAACATCATAAAGACCAAAGAGGACTCTGAGTACTCCAGACTGTTTCATTATAATAAAGGTGTGAAGCTCCTGAAGGAGGCTCTGAACTCTGAGGCTAAACAACACAAAGGTGAGCAAGTTCAACATGTGCAGCTTTACATGGTCCGTTATTTTCAGATTCTATAAAATGTTCTTTATTGCAATAAAAGGTATTTTCTTTATTTATTTTTACTTTAGCATTTATCTAATATACATTGTTTTTTTGCTTAGTTTAAAACATGAATTTGTGAGCATGATTTAAAGTTTTTCATGAGAATCAGCTCCTCCAAATCCAAGACCATGGTCTTGAGCCAGAAAAGGGTAGAATGCCTTCTCCAGGTCAGGGACGAGGTCCTGCCTCAAGTGGAGGAGTTTAAGTATCTCTGGGTCTTGTTCATGAGTGAGGGAAAGATGGATCGGGAGATGATTTACCGGTCGATCTACGTTCCTACCCTCACCTATGGTCATGAGCTTTGGGTAGTGACCAAAATGAGTTTTCACCACAGGGTGTCTGGGCTCTCCCTTAGAGATAAGGTAAGAAGCTCGGTCATCTGGGAGGGGCTCGGAGTAGATCTGCTGCTCCTCTACATCAAGAGGAGCCAGTTGAGGTGGCTCGGGCACCTGGTTAGGATGACTCCTGGACGCCTCCCAGGTGAGGTTTTCCGGGCACATCCAACCAGGAGGAGACCCAAGGGAAGACCCAGGACACGCTGGAGGGACTATGTTTCTTGTCTGGCCAGGGAACGCCTTGGGATTCCCCCGGAGGAGCTGGCCCAAGTGGCTGGGGAGAGGGAAGTCTGGGCCTCTCTGCTTAGGCTGCTGCCCCCGCTACCTGATCCCGAATAAGTGGAGGAAAATGGATACATGGAAATCTTTCACGCACAGATTTGAATTACTCACACATCAGTGAACGTAATTGTTGGTTGGACTGGAGTTCCTCTTAACTTATACTGAGCTTTAAGGTTGCATGGTGGTGCAGTTGGTACACTGTTGCCTTGCAGCTCGAAGGTCACAGGATCAAATCCTTCCTAAAGCATTTGTTCGGTTGCTTGGCAAATTGCTCCTAGGTGTGAGTGTGTAGATGTTTTTTGTCCCTGTGATGGACTGGTGACTTGTCCTAACTGTCCTCCACCTGATGACTGCTGGAAATAGGACCCAGCTCCCAACCCAACCCCACTGAGGAATAAGCAGTTTGGAAAGTGAGTGAGTGGGAATTTGAGCAGATGCAAATCATAAATGGCCTGTATTTGTATAGCACCTTTTTAGAGAGGGTGCTCGCTGCAGAACCACAAAGGCGGAGCTGCACCAGAAGGTGGAGCTGCACCAGAGTCAGCCCTGCCCATTCACGCAAACTCAGCCCTGACTGCTGAGCACCGTCTCAATTCACTCGTCCCATGGCCTTTCACTTTCTGTTTTCAGGATAAAACATAACCTCAAAATGTATTAAATATCTCAAGACGTTATTTCCCTCAACTGACTCCTTTGTGGTTCTGCAGCGAGCACTACTTGAATTTTTAGGGTTCTACAACCCCCCAAGGCGCTTCACAACACAACACACTGGCAATGATGAGCTATGTAGCCACAGCTGCCCTGGGGTGCACTGACAGAGGCCTGCCACGCATTGGCGCTACCGGTCTCTCCGACCACCACCAGCAAGCAAGGTTAAATGTCTTGGTGGGAGCTGGGATTGAACCTACAACCTTCCAATAGTGGACAACCCGCTCTACCTCCTGAGCTACAAATGATGAGTTCCGATAGTACAATGTGAATCTGCAGAGGTGTCTGATGTTTCGTCTTTCCAAAATCTAAGTGTGAGAGAATAAAGAAGTTTAAATGGAAAAAAAAGCTGGGCACTGGAATGTGTTGGCTTGAAATTTCAAAGATTGGAAAGACTCAAAAATGAATCAAAAACGCCAATTCTTTCAGTGGAGATGGAAACATAAATATATTCATCTAAAATTAGAAGATGAAAGTCTTATAATGTTCTCTGCCGTCAGCTTTAGCCTGGTGTTATGTTGGCATCATGCTGGAAAGGAAGGCCGAGTTTTCCTCCATTCCCATGTCCATCCATGACTGTGGCTTCTCCGCCTCGGATCCTCTGTCCTGCTATGGAACCGTGAGTAAAAGTTTACTCCCACAGGAAGGTTTTACATGACATGTAAAGTATTCTCCTTCCTCTCTAAACGCAACCTAACGCTCTCCCGACGTTTACACCCAGTAGTTTTCTGTTAATCGTGACTCACCAAGTGATTGCTCAAAAGAACCTGCTGGGTTTCTCTTTAGGTAAAGCGATCTGGAATGACGCAACAATTGAAGTAAATTATATTAAAGCAGAAAATGTTAAAACAACATTTACAGATCAAAATCTCCTTAGCTTTAATGTGTCCTCACAGTGATCTCACTTTCACAAACACACTCTTAACATCAGGTTAGGTGTGTGTTACAGGTGAAGAGGTCTAAAAGCCAGTGGTATGAGAGGAGTTGTTTATTTAAAAATGCCTAAAAAATCTATCTTCATGTGCTATCTTGTGTACCACTAGAGGGCGCTTATGCAGCATGACTAGTGGCAGGCATTTAGAACGACTTATGTTATTTATGAAGTGATTTTTTTTTTACTTTACTGTCAACTTTAACCCTTTAACTTCCACACCAAAAAAAGTATGAATTTTTATCTTTTTCTTGGTTGTATTTTTTAATTAATTGCTTTAAATGCTTTAGCTTCTGCACGGTAACTGCTCAGGCTTTTGTTTTTTTTTAAATCTAATTATATTTCTGTATTTTAAATAGTTTCGTTATGAGTTGTCACCTTTATGTACACCAGAAAAGCACATCGACTTTCCTATAAATGAGCTATATAAATAAATCTGCCTTGCCTTTCTATTATTTTACGATAACAAGGGTTATATTATGTCAGGTAAAAAATATTTTAACACAATTAATGTAATTAAAATGTTTACATTTTTAGTAAATAAAATTTTTTGGTTTTTTTGTATTTTTTTATTTAAATTATGTGCAGACATCTGTTAGATAACAGAGGTAAAATAAGCTCTACTGAGTAGTTGATCTGCAGTAGATTCCACCTTCGATGTGTATCTTTATGTTCAGGCTATAAACTTGGCCAGCGATGACGCCTTCATCCTGAACCTTCTCGCCCAGCTCTTCTCTCTGCTGGGCAAACATGAGATGGCCACAGGGATCTGCAACATGGCTCTTAATGCTCTGCCAGATCCCGAGCTCAACTGGCAGGCCTACTGCACCCGTGCCAAGGTACGTCACCAAAACGCAAAGCCATTCTAGGACACTAATCATTAAAAGCTCATATTTTTTGTTTTCATACCTTAGATTTTATGAATACAATTGATGAGATAAGCAAAAATGTTTATTTTAGATCAATATGATCCTGTATGCTAAAGATCTTGACAAAGCAAAACGAGGAGAAGGTGGAATCCCAGATCGACAGAAGCTAACTGAGGCAAGAAAAGACCTGGACAAGGTGTTAAGTGTGCGTCCATGTCTGAGGACTCATCTTGAGATGGCCCAGGTAAAAACGTTAAGATAATCACAGAAACATCTGCTGCATCAGGATTGTAAGTTATACATCCTCTGTTTTAGGTTTACTACTACATGGGTGTGGATGCACTCCAGGAGAGCCTTTTGGTGGACGAGAGTTCAATAAACAGAGCTTTGGTGAGTTTGTCCCATGCTCTGCAGTCTGAGCTGGGCGACAGCCTGCCGGATCTCCACGTGCTCAGAGGACGCTGCCTCCTTTTGAAAGGGGAGGAGCTGAACGCAGCAGACTGCTTCAAGCAGGCCGTGGAGCTAGAGCGACCGGGCAGCACGGACACCACAGCCCTGAGCTGCCTCCTACAGACTCTCCTGGTTCTTTTCATGCAGGCGGGATGTGACCCCATTCCTGCCATCACCCAGCTGGAGCTGTGGGTGAGCAAGGCAGACCAGAGATTCCCTCAGGAAACGGTCAACTCTGTGCTTAAATGCTTATATAGGACACACACAGAGGAGGTCACAGAGGTATCAAAGACTCTGATCAGAACCGGACGTCTGGTTCTGGTGAAGAGGCTGCTGGAAACGGTGGTGCCAAAACGACTCAGTAGGAAAAAGCCACTGGTGAAGTCTTACTCACTCACATGAGGCTGAGACTTTAACTAACAATAAAAACCCACCAAACATAATGTGATTAAACATCTTAACATAAGTTTACAGACTTCAGTGAAGTGCTTTCTGAACTTTTTAACTATGATGCCTCTGTAAGTTATAGTTGAACACATTTCCTTTAGAAATATCTAAATACGGTTTATTATGCTGCTTATGAATGATGTGAATATATTAGAAAATGAATATTGTAATGTTTGTTTGACTTTCCAAACTGAATACAAACAATGCTATATACCGCTTCATCTTGAGGTGTAGTTCCACTAATGACCAGCAGGTGGGTAAAAAACAAAAGGATTGTACCTTCTTGAGATGTATGACTGTACCTGTGGCAGGTGATTACTGTCTGTGAAAGAAATTAAAATGATTAAAAACAAAAATGATTTTTGTTAGAATATTTTATATTTTTGGTCTATATCCTGGAGAAAGCTTTCACATGCAACAACATGCAAAGTGCACACAAAAAGGCCCTGGTCAGAAGCATAAACATCATATATTGTTAGAAGAACCTGCAACATTCTTGTTGCGGGGAAATGGTTCAAACTGCACTAATTAAGCCACCCATAACCCTCCTGCAGTCCTGGTGGGGTTGAATGGACCCCACGTGCACTTTTTTCAAGTTTTCCTCACTTTTTCATGGTTCCACCCACCTATCGCACCTCAGTGAGCCCTCCTGCAAGAATTCTTGACTCAGGTTTGTATTCTTTTTTCAGACTATCCCTGTTGGTTGAGCTGGAACCCATCTGTGCGTTTACCTAGTTTGTTTTTTCTTTCATTTATTTTCTTCATCCTCTCACCCCTCAGTGCATAGTCTTTTGTAAGCCCCTGGGCCCAGTATTTCACCCAACCTTATTTTTCTTTTCTTTCATTTTTTCATCTTTATTCATGTTTACACTCTGCTCAAAAACAGCCATTTGTGAAACAACGCTGCCATCTAGTGGTTACTTTGAGCAGTAACGTTGACAATTGCCAACTGAACTGTAACTGCTGTCTTTACCTCTATCTGTTCAGGCTTTGTTTTGCTTCTGTGTTGTTTTTAAGCGAACTCAGACTCAGATTAACATTACTGATCCCTCCCTCGGGATGGTTCCTCTGGGAAATTCTGTTTTCCTCCAGCAGCATTGGCACATCTAATTACAGTACACCACACATCTCACACTCTAATGGTTGCATCATCAGTATGTATAATTTTTTTGACTCATGTTTTTAACTCCAAGTGCAGTGAATGTATTTAATTTATATTAAAAACTCTGTAACAGCACTGAATGTGTCAGTAGCTCAGGAGGTAGAGCGGGTTGGATCGTGATAGCGGAATTGATTCCAGCTCCCGCCAGTGGTATTCTTTCCTTGGGCAAGACACTTCACCCGACTTGCCTGTGTTGATGGTGGTCAGAGGGGCCGATGGCGCAAAATGGCAGCCTCGCTTCTGTCAGACCGCCCCAGGGCGGCTGTGGCTACATAGTAGCTTACCATCACCGGCAGTGTGTGAATGTGAGTGCGTGAATAACGGCGAGCATTTTGAGTGCCTAGAAAAGCGCTATATAAATCCAATCCATTATTTTTATCCGTATGCCAGTTATTAGCCACTTTGCGTCACATCAATGTGGTCAACGTGAGTATTTATATTATTTATTTTGAAACTTATATGCATAAGGTAATACATTATCTGCTTTTGTTTTGTAGTTTCAGCTTTGTTGGACATTTATATTGGATGTTAGGAGTTTAATAGGTGTGGGACTCGATTAAAAAATGAATCTAATTAATTAGAGGCTTTGTAATTTTGATTAATCGCATTTTAATCGTTCAAGACAACTTGCCCCCAAGCAATTATTTAAATTAAAAATAATGTCAGTGAGGCACAGATGACATACCCACACTTTAATGAGTGTATTTCTGTAACCACAAGGTCTATTTCATTACTTTGGTCTCATTATAAAGGTAACCATTGTGGGATTTGTTGGGATGTGTAAATATTAGTATATGTGTTACTGATGAAGTGTAAATATACATGGAACATTGTAAATGTTGTGTACTGAACTGAACACTAGGTGGCAGCAGAGCAGTACTAATATATAAAGAGGTGTAATGTAGAGTTCAGGGGAAGTTCTGCTGAGGGTTACAAGATGAATGCTGTATGTATGCTTGTCCCTCCTGCTGTAATAGAGTTCATATGGATAACGTTACTGTCTGCCTGTTTTCTACCAACTAGAAAACATAACAGTTAAAATAGATTTTTTTTTCTTCTTTTCTTTTTTTCATAAAGAGCTATTTGTCATGATTCATTTAATTGTAGTTTTAGTTGTGTTTGGAGCATGTAAAAAAAACTTTATATGGTCTTGTAGCCCAGGTTCTGCTGTTTTGTTAGATGTGCAGCTTGATACTTACAGGACTTAAATTGTGACACTAAACTTTTCCGGCCTCCAATTAGCCTTTCGCCGGCCCCGCCCCCAGAACGGCTATTGTCCAATCACACATCATAGCAACCGTTACTATCCGACAACTCCAAACAAAATGATGAAGCTAAGCCTAATTTACTACTAAGCATTAGCCTCGATAGTAGTCGTGTCCCCTTTGTTTCCCTTCAGAACCTCCTCATCGAGCTCAACCAGCAAGCCAGCAAGCATGAGTGCTCCCCCCGCCCACGACTGTGCGGAGGTCCGCCTCCCAGACTATCCAAGACCCTTTTAGATAAGACACACCGTTCCGGCAAATCAGCGTAATATTACCTCAACCGTGTGTCTTATAAACGCACATTAAGCCTTGGCGCAACAGCGGGTGGTGTCATGATCACGTGATGAATTAATGCCGAGCTCCGGCAGGGAACTATATTGAAAATGAAAGTAAACACGGGCATAAAAAGTTACATTTTATAAACAGATTCAGCTGAAATGATCAACTGAGCGATGCAGAGCGCCGGGAGCTTTTCTCCGTTAGAGCTGCCTGCAGCTCAGATCATCTGACAGCTGACAGCTCACAGGGACACCGCGTCGCCGCCACGCGGTACCGCTCCTCGGATCTACGCGTCCCCGGACGCCGGACCTTCTCCCAAACTCCAAACTCCTTGTTCCCTGCTACGCTTCGCTCAGCGGAGCCGACACTAATATATCCCTCCACTGCATACTGTAACCCTTTTGCCTCGATCTGGATGATATTGAGGAGAAATTGCTCCAAAAAATGTCGCTGATACGCATCTGTCTACTTCTTTCCATCACGGATATCTGCGGAGCTGCAGTATTAGATCCACTTATTGTCGGAGTTGGCAACAGTAACTAAGGGGGGCGGGGCTCGGCGAAAGGTCAATTGGGGGGCGCTCAGGTTCAAACGCGCTAAATTTTAAGGCGTTATTTTTTTTCTTCTTCAAATTAATTAACGCGTTAAATTCCCACCTGTAGAGTTTATATTTGACTGAATACTTTCATTCTTTCCGGTTTACCATCGGGATTCTGGTTTTCTATATACTTCTTACGTAATCAGATATGTGATCATGTGACCTGCTTGACTGTGTGATGAGACACTGGTAAATCAATAAAAAGGCGGAAATGCTGTGCATATAAAACCTGCATTTTTCTACACCATTAAATGTGTGGACAACAGAAGCTCAGTCGTCATAGTCTTGGTGTGGGAAGAGAACTTTCAAATATGCACATAGGGTGTATCCAGAACAAGCACCTTTCAAGACAGAAAACACAAGGTGCTTTACAAGCACAATAAAAAAAATGTAATGATTAAAAAAGATGAGAATAAAATTTAACAAAAATTCTAAAAAGATAAAATAAAAATTTTGTTTAAAAAAAAATGATGAGGGGGCCTGAAAATATGCAATGTCACCTTTGGTCTTTATCCTGTTGCGCTGCACAACCAGTAGGCTTTGATCACTGGACCTCAGGGACCTGCTGGTGGTTAGGGACTGAGAAGATGTAATGATGGGTAATGAAGGTGCTTGTCCACGTAAGGCCCTAAAAACCAGAACTAGGGCAAAGACCGGTAAAAGACAAATGTTAAAGTATTTAACAGAAGAGTAGACATACCAAACTAACCATTCTCTGCTGCAACACTCCAAAAGTGAAACCTAAGGACAGCAGCTCAGGCTAGAGTTCAGCATCGTGTAACGATCAGGTACACACACAATACAACACTGCCTCTCGTTGGAACCAGGGGTTTAGTCAAACATTTAGTTCCAGGTCCAGGCTCTGACAGCTCAGAGTCTTTATTCACACCCTCATCCTCTTCAACATCCCCACTAATTTCAGTCTCTGAAGAATCAAATGTCTGTTCTCCAGAGTTCAGATCTGGGCTCCTCCACCAGTTTCTGCTGTCATCTGCTCAGCTGAGCTGCCGTCTTCTATTTGCTGCTGATGAAGCTGTGGGAACACAGGTTTCTCTTCATCATCCTCACTCTTTATGGAAACGACAGTGAACGGAAACCTGGCGACATCAGTCTCCTCCTTCAAATGGCTCTGCTCTCCCTCCAGACTGGCCCCGAGTTCCTCCTGCTCCTCCTTTATGGGTAGGTGTCCTGGGTCCTTCTGGTCCACACCAGCACTCTGTTCCTCATGAGCTTGTTCTTTAACCAGCACCACCGGTTGAACACCTGTAGGAAACACAGAAACACATGATGTGAATTACCGATCGCTGTAACTTTATATTCACACATATAAACGTTTTCTAGAGTGGGTTGTCCAGTAATCGGAAGGTTTGATCCCGGCTCCCACCAGGGAATGCTGCTGTTGTGTCCTTGGGCAAGACACTTAACACACCTTGGTGGTGGTCGGAGGGATCAGTGGCAGGCCTCGCCTCTGTCAGTGAGCCCCAGGGCGGCTATGGCTACATTGTAGCTCATCATCATCAGCGTGTGAATGTGTGTGTGAATGGGTGGATGACTGATTGTGTTGTGAAGTGCCTTGGGGGTTGTAGAACCCTAAGAAGGCGCTATACAAATACAGACTAGGGGTGCACCTATTGCAGTTTTTGGCCGATCACCGATTTTGAGAAAAAACAGAGATCGGGGACGATAGATCAGTCGGCTGATTTATAGGTGCACCCCTAATACAGGCCATTTAACACACACACACACACACACACACACACACACACACACACACACAAGTAGTTGTGAAAAAGTACCTGTACTCATGCTGTCCAGATCCATATGGTGAAGAACACATGATGGACTGGTCACAGATCCTGAAGTGTTAGCACGTTTTATTAGCCGTGTTTTGCTAACAGCTGCAACAGAACAAAGCAGGAGAGCTGATTAAGAATGCTGCTTGAGTAGAACGCATGAGATTAAAGATCCAACACATCCAGCCAGCCAGCCCCACACACACACACACACACACACACACACACACACACACACACACACACACCTGGCTGCAACAAATTCTTTTGAGAAGCATGAAATCTAACTTTGGTTAAAAGTGATCTAAACCACAAAAATAGCAAAAACCTACACACCAGAAATGCAAATATTATATAATATAATTCAAGAATACAACCTTTTTGGATACAAAATTGAAAATAAAGGGTCACTCACCACTGTTGTTCACTTCTTGAACAGGGAAAGATGTACGACGATCCTTCATCTGAGCAAACCTCTCAATAACGCTGCTGTCAAAGTCCGGTAATCCATGAATGAATTCCGTTTCGATGGACAGCACAGCCAGTGCATTTAACCGCTGTTGCCCCGTTGTGTTCTGTGTAAATGTTTTAATCCGTTTTAGTGTTGAAAGGTTCCTCTCTGACTCAGCAGTGGTCATTGGTGTTGTGATGATCATTTTTAGCAGTGACACAGTCTCAGATAGGACCTCCTGTAGGTTGTTGTTATAAATCAACTGCAGCAGAGACAGGCAGTTTCCTGAATGCAACTCTGAGTGACTGTACAGTGACTTCAGTTCAGTTTCAAGCTTTATTTCATTTCTAATTGGCCAGATTTTGATTGCACAGTCAAATTCAGCTTTTGGAAACGACCTGCTAAACTTCCTGAAGAGCGTGCAGTCCACCAGCTGTGCTGCTATGAGGTGATCACTCTTGCAAAATCTCTCCTCCACGTGAGCTACCACAGTATCGCAGGCTTCCTTCATGACTGCTGCAGTGTTTGTTTTCCTCCGTTTTAAGGGCACTGCCTCCCTCTCTTTCCCGATGTCATCCACTTTCTCTCTTAGTCGACCCATGCTGTCTCTGAAGCGGTCCATGGCGCGGACGACTGTAGCCGCATCAACGTGTCGTTTTTGCAGTGTGTTGTAAAAAATGTTAACTTCTGGCATCAGCTGGTAGAAAAACTGCAAAAACTGTAAAAATGTCTCATCCTCCAGATGCATGGCAAGACCATATGCCTCTCGAATGGTAATGCTGTCCCACCCAGGTTCTGTTCGTATTTTATCCAGACAGTTTTTAATATCCACAAGGTTCTCCCAAACAGCACTCACAGTTCTGCTTTGAAAATTCCAGCGGGTCGCCGAAGGCCTTGGGGCGCGCCGATCAGATACCTCCAAGAGTGCAGCGGCTCTTTTTGGAGAGTTGGAGAAAAAAGTTGCAAAGGCAGACAAATCAGCAAAGAAGACATTCAGGTCGGCGCTTCCTGAGGAGCAAACCTGCTGCAGAATGAGAGTTAACTGGTGCGCGTAGCAATGCACAAATAGCGCATTTGGGTACACGTCTTGCATTGATGCTTGAGCTTCACGGATGTGCCCACTCATGACCGCAGCACCATCATAAGTTTGAGCAATTAATTTTTCTCGTAAACATAATGGCTCAAGGGCTTCTTTTATTTCACTAGCAAGACCAGTTGCACTTTTATCCTGCACCTCGACGAACCTCCAAAATCTCTCTTTTACGGTTGTTCCAGTCATATAACGCAGCACAATTACGACCTGTGATTTACAGGAGACGTCTGCGGTTTCGTCTGCTTGAACGGCGACGAAGCGAGCCTCTGAAATTTGTTTTGCAACTTCCTCCTGATATACACAAAACATGCAGTCCAGAAGTTCGTTTTGAATCGTTGCCAAGGTTCCTTTGAAATAGGGCTGTGATTCATAATGCTGTCTGAGTCTGGAGTCACCATCACACATGGTCTCAAAAATGCTCCTGAAAGAGCCCAGGTTCACTGAAGCAGCAGATTCATCCTGGCCCTTCAAGGCAATTTCATTTTTGCCACAAAGTTTAAGGCACGTCACAATTCTTCCAAGAACATATCTGTTTTCTTCCGTCTGTTTATTATGAAGCTCAACGGCGCGTTTGTGGGCGGAAGTGATCTGTGTGTTAACGTTAGCGCAGCCAAGCAAGCCCAATTTGAGCGCGTTCTCAACGTGCGAGTCGCAGCTCTCATGTTTGACCAGACGCTCCGAAAGATGTTTCAAATCTTTGAATCCTGAAGTAGTCCACGTGTTTTCTTCTCCAAACAGCAGGCAAGGAAAGCAGAAGAGTGATTTTCGCGCCACACTTGCTGTTAGCCAAGTTTTCCTCTTGAACCACTCGTGGTTGAAGGTGCGTGTTTTGTCCTTTTCGGCTTGAATAATATTAAAATCCACTGGGGGGTGAGGTCCTAGACGTTTAATTTCTAGTTTTTGTTCAAGTGATAAGGTGCTACATTTAACCTTCGTTAAAAAATCGACTTCATTCATTTTTTTCTTTTAACTTTTAGTAGCTACCACCGATTACCAACTGGGCTGCTGCTACAGAACTATTCTTTGTGGTCCAATTACGGTTGGAAAACAACTTGAGGTGCATTACTGCCACCTACCGGTCTGGAGAGGGGACCAGTACCGCTGCACACCTGCTGTCCAATAGAAAACACGTAAAGTCAGCCAGGTGTGCTATTCCACTATTTGAATTGGATGGTCTGAGCTTGGGGCCGGGGCGTGAGAGCCCTACGGCTTTCTACGGAGAGTGATTTGCACATGCGCAGTGTGATTTCAGAGCTTCCGCGTTTAAAACGAAGCTGAGGGGCGGGCCCATTATCAGAGGATTTAACCTACTGAGCTCGTCACTGTCCTTAAATGTACATACACAAATGCTTATAAAAGAATCATTACCTTATCCAGCACCTTCACACAGATGAGTGGTGTTTTCTCTTCTTTTCGAAATACAATATTTCTCTAAAACGAACAATGTTGTTCCACTGATTTCTTTAAGCAGCGTGAGCTCCATAGCGCCATCTGGTGGGCCCGGCCCCACACGCAGAGACGTCCCTGGTTCTGAGGACAGATCCAGCCTAAAGAGGACGTTTCACCCGATTACAGTGAGGCGAGCTAACCGTTTTCCTCCTTTAAAAGTAAAATTCAGATTTCCGTCAGAGAGTCAGAGCAGGCTGGATCAGAGACCGAGCGGCGACCCTACCCTACATATGACCAACTAAAGTCACCCAGGTTGATAGAAGGAACCTCCAAACAAGCGCGTTTCTCCGAGAGGGAACATCAGCAGATAGAGGGCAGGAAAGTCTAGAGAAAAGGTTTTCAGCTGACCTTATTATGGATCTCCGACTGTCACGAAGACCGCAGAAACTCGCAAGTTGATGAGGAAGAGAATAAAGTTTTCACAACCTGTAAAGAATACTTCTGCAGCAGCAGCACCAGTTAGTCGCTTTTGCGGTAAAACTCCCTCAGAGTCTGAGCTGAAGACATTTTTACTGCCGAGCCTCAAATATTCACCTCACGCACAACAACAACAAGCTAATGTTGCTAACATCCACGTCTTCCCTGCTTCTTCTACTGCTTTTGTCTTCTTCTATTAACCGTTATTAGAGGGTCGAGACCAGCGTAAAGGCGCTTTACCGCCACCTACTGGACTGGAGTCTGCGTTAAGCATAATAAACCACATAGAACTTGTAATAACTTCCCCAGACTTATAATATAAACACATTTCTATATTTTATTTAGATTTTTATATGTGTCTTCTATCACTTATATGTATTTTATTTGGCACTTGCATGTATTTTATCTATTATTTTTAATGCTTTTTATCTTCTGGGGTGCGTGTGTGCATGTGTATGTGGATGTGGGGAAGTGATAAACCTTTCTCAATTACAAAGTCAGAAATGGGAAAAGTAAAAGTAAAAAATAATGCAAATGTATATGATATACAACATAAAAATAAAACCATCATCATCATGACACAACAACTGGAAGCTGTTCTTGCTCAGATGGATGTTTATTTTGCAGTTTACCTGACAAATCTGATTACAAACTTCTGACTCGTCGTCTTATCTTTGGCTGATCTTCTGTTTTTAAAAAGATAAACATCTTTTCAACAGTGATGTCATTTTTGTAATATTTGGGGATGGGGGGGGAGAAGCTTCAGCTAAAGCTGAACATACAAAAGAGCACCTGAGTTTCGTTCTACCCACAAGTGAAATTTTGTCTGTTGACATATGATTTTAAGGACTTTTTCACTTATGTGTTCTATGCTAAGCTAAAGGAGCTGGGTCAGGAGAAAGCCTGGGCTGGTTGCAAATGTTTTTTTTTTTCCACTTATCTAACTCTGGGAAATATGTCAACAGAAAAAAATTCACTTTGTGTGGAATATCCCTTTAAGGTGAACATGTGATTCGTGTGAGTCATGAGAATAATGTGGGTGGAGAAGGTATGGAAATCCTGTCAGTAAAATGGATGAGAACAATTGCAAAAAAAAGGCCAGCGAGTTGCAATTTTTAATAGCAAATCTGCAAAACAAGCTAGCTTAAAACATTATTTTCATGCCTCTTAAAAATGTTCTAACATAGACAAATTCAGCGAGTGATTTGTGTAGGTCGCCATCTTGCAGCGCCGCCATTGCTGCAGTGACGTGCGTCAATGATTAATTGTAAACTGACCCTCTAGTGATGATGATTCATGATGGATTGATTATACGCTGTAGCTCATCACCACTAGTGTGTAAATGTGTGTGTGAGTGGGTGAAAGACTGTAAAGCACCTTGGGGGGTTCTAGGACCCTAGAAGACGCTATATCAAATACAGGCCATTTACCATTTACCACATCAGGCGGACGTGGCCTAGGGATGATAGTCGACGGGACGGGTGAGTTCTATGATCGTGTTTGTGTTTAGCTTGTTTTGCAGATTTGCTATTGCAGCTTTAATTATTGACATTGTTTTTGTACTTTAAAGCATGTAAATGTTTTCTCTTTGATTTTAAAAGAACTACCGGAAACAAGAATCTGCAGAGACTCCTGAGCCAAAAGCTAATTAACGTGTAAATTGCAAAGTCATTAAATGTGAAGAGGGAGGGTGGGTCGTGTTTCGCAAGATCGACATTCCTTCAAGTTTCTAACCGCTCAACCACACCTGCACGAAAATAACAATGTTTGTGCTTGTAAATGCTGCTTTAACCTCTTTACGCAAGAGTTCTGGTTCGGCAACATTGTTGTTTTTTTCTTCTCTTGTAGGTTCTGAAGAAAAACCAGTGCATCGCCACACCCCACACCACCAAAAATACTCCACCACCACACTCTGAGCTGAGACAGAGGCGTCCACGTTCAGGAGAAACAGGCATCAGGTACGATTCAGTTTGTTAATTTTCTCTTTTTCTTTTTTATCTAAACTAAAAACAGCTGTTGTGTCTTAAAGACACAGAACTTTTGCATAAACTGCGTTGATTGTTTTAGTGCAGCTTCACAACGTTGACCAGAATAGGGTAGATTGGTATCTACAGGGAAAAGGGTTAGGGTTTTTGAGAACATGAGCAAATTTCTTGTTATTTCAATTAGAAAGCAGTAGAATTCAATGAAGCATTGCAGTTTTATTTCATTTTCAGGAACAATTTATCATATTTGAAGTAAATCAGATCAACTGAATTACTCTTAATCAAATTTTTGTTAGTTTTTAAAGATTTTCTGTTTCCTGATTGAGCTAAAATGTACAAACTAAATGTCAGTTTGCTAGACTTAAAGCCTGAAGCACCTGAATCTTCACTTTTACGGATAAAAACAATAAAGACTGTTTTAGGATGCTTCAGCCTGAAACTTTACTTGAAATTAAAATTGCACGTCAGTTAATTGGACATAAATGAATTTTGATATGTGAAATTTTGAGCATCACTTTTATCATTTATAGACTTTTTTAACACTGGTAATTACATTTTATTTAAAATGTGAGGAGTTTGGTTACATTTTCACATTTTAATACCAAGTTCTGAGGTTGTTTTTTCAACTTTTCTCTTTGTTTTCACCAAGCTTTAGAGGAAAATGGCCACAGACTGGAACTCCGGACTCCTAAGCTGTTGTGATGACTTCACATCTTGTAAGAATCAACAAGTTGTCAGTTCAATTCAATTCAGTTTATTTCTATAGCGCCAAATCACGACAAGAGTCGTCTCAAGGCACTTCACAAAGTAGACATTCCAATACAGTTCAGTTCATTTAGCCAATCAGTAAAAACGTTTCCTATATATGGAACCCAGCAGATTGCAGAGTCACTGACTAGTGTCAGTGTCTTTTCAGCAATCCTCATACGAAGCAAGCATGTAGCGACAGTGGAGAGGAAAACTCCCTTTTAACAGGAAGAAACCTCCAGAGGAACCTGGCTCAGTATGAGCAGCCATCCGCCATGACTCACTGGGGGTTGAGAAGACAGAGCAGACACACCCACAAACCCACCCCCACCAACAACCCCCTCCCACACACACACACACACACACACACCATATAGATCAAGTAGTGTTTCTATGGCTACACTGTGATTTCTTAGTAGAAGTTCTATTTAGTAAGAGAAACTTTATTGTCTTTATCTGAGTGAATCTATAATTAATTCAATAGGTGAACTAATAGTAGCACATTCTATGTTAAAGAAAGTGAGATGTAATATCAGGAGAGGGAGAATGTTAAGTGGTTGGCAGCAGTGTGCCAGCTGATGGCCCCCTCCATGAGGCCACCACAGCTCAGCAGAACGCCAGTGTAGCTTCTTCTGGGGAGAAAAACACTTAGAGAGAAAATAAAGTTTACAGCTGAAATAACAGGAAATAATGCAATTAGAGAGTGGTGGTAGAAGAGAGTAGCAGAGTGTGGAAAGTGGTCAGTATGTCCTCCAGCAGTCTAAGCCTATAGCAGCATAACTACAGAGATCATCGATAATCTTGTTTGTGTTTCTATTTAACCAGATAGATGTATAATCACTCCTACCTTTCCAGGTTGCTATGGTTTCTGGTGCTGCCCCTGCCTGGCCTGCACCGTCTCAGGGATGTTTGGAGAGCACCGCTGTCTTCCTCTGTGTGACATATGCAGCCCTGCAGTGGCGTCAGCTTTTGGGATCCCTTTATGTGTCCCCCCTGCAGGTTTAGCTCTAAGAGTTGCTATTCGACAAAGATACGGCATCGAGGTAAAGTACAAGCACATTAGGTCTCATGTCAGAAAGGGTTTCACCTCAAAAAGTCAAATATTTACTAGAAGGACATTCATAATTCTACATCTTTGCTCCACAGGGGGGTCTCTGTAAGGATATCGCCACCGCCTGCATCTGCGTGTGGTGCTCCTGGTGCCAGATGCATCGAGAATTAAAGTATCAAAAACACAACTCAGGTGTGGTCAGCATGCAGCCTTAAATAAAAAAGCTGCTGTGGTTATACAGCTAGCTTCATCATTCTGCTCCGTTCCATCTTTTAAAATGAATTCATTTAAGTGAGATTAATCATTTTTAGTAAGAAATTACATGTTGGGGGTTTGATTATATTATTATTTTCAACAAGACAAGCATTAACTATTTGTTTCCCATAATCAATGTCTTGAATATTTTATTTATTCTTCTGGATTCATCAGAACACGTGAGGCTCATGTTTAATCTCTAAAATCCTTCAAACTGAACCATGAGGTCTACTTCCTGTCAGCATTAAAGGTTCAAACATAAATGGAATATTACCAAGATGAAGGACCTGAAATGTGAAAGAGCTCTGTGACATAAAACCTGAAAGGTATTTTGTTTTTCTGTGTGTTTAAAAGGTTTTAATCATCATCATAATGACTTTATTACGTGGTTTGGTGAATATTTTAAACTTCATCATAAAATCATGATGCATTTTCTGTGATTTTTAACATTTCGGCAGAATTAGAATAAAATATGATTCTGGACAAATTTATGAGTTTTTGTAAGTTTCTTGAATTTTTGTTCCTTTTTTTGGCCTATAAAATTTCTGGCTCATTGTTTTTAAATGATGACTTTTCAAATTAATTTACAAAAATAAAGACATTTAAAGGTGGAATATAGAACACTAAAGCGACATCTAGTGTGTGGAGGTTGTAGTTGCAGCAATAGAACAAGGTTTCCAGCCGTCGGGATGCCAGGTTTGCTGCTGATAACGTAAAGTGACCAGCAGCACCACGTCCAGTGACGACCTAAACTCACTCTGGTTTTAGATCTTTTATGGTCGCTCCTCTTCTGAGAAGGATAACGACATCTTCTGGGCTCAGAAGCAGCTGCTTGACTTGCAGAGGCCGCCATTTTCCACAGTGCCAGCCTCGCTGTGCTGAGTGGACTTTTACTGTATTTGGCAACCTGCAACGGTGCCCTCTACTGGCTGGTAGATGTAAACATAAACCCAGTGGCGTGCCGTCAAAATAAACATTTGATTATTTTTTAATTAAAATATAGCTTTTAAAGGAAACACTGAACCTTCATTCTGCACACCTCTAAACGCCCCGTGGACGTATTATTATTTTTTAACTATAGCTTTTTATTAAATTGTTTCATATTCAACTTTTAAATAATTGATGCTCTCATCCAAAACAGCATATTTAGTACGAAATATCTTTTATAAAATTTTATCTGAGTTTATGAATAAAAAATACATTTTCTCTTGTCAAACACGCCACAGATATCTGAAGGAAAATGAGCATTTTTACTGTTTTTTCTCCCATCTACGTATCAAACATGCTATTAAAAAACCCGACAAATGGATGATTTTTGTTTATTGAAACTTAAGTTAATTTATTTTTTGCAAAAAGCAAAGCAAATCCATATAGAAATATTCCAACTGTGTAATAGCTGTAATATCACTTTGTCTAGTGTTTGTATCTACATTATTAGAGGCCTGGAAATGAGAACCTATGTTATTTTATTTTTAAGTATCCACCAGATTATCTGGAATCCCATTTCAAATAAAATAATTAGTTGCTTGGTGTCTAATATTTCAGATCAAAAATTAGAGTAACATTTCGGGTGTAGGTTAAATTACCTGGAGGAAAAACTTCAGCTGCTTTGGATGCCTGAGAAAAAAATAAAGAAAAGTTGTTTCCAAGGTTTTATTTACATTAGAACTCAGACATTATTTCAACAGAAAATTTTTGTTTTCAGATTTTTTATAGAAAAAAACTTTTTCACACACAAAAAAAAAACTAATTTAACTTACGGTTGTCCCAGAATGATGAGATCTGCAGAGAGACTCGGCCTCTTGGGATCCTTCCTCCTCAGCAGCAGGATCACGATCTTCATCTGTGAACTTTCTCACAGTTCTCTTTAGTCAGAGTCACCTGCTGGGCAGAAAGGTAGCATGAGTAATCAAAGGAAAATCTTTCCTCTTGCTTCTCATCTTTTCTTCGAAAAACAAACAAAGAATGGGGAGTGGAGATGAAAGATGAGGGAGTTGCTCAGAAATGTCTTGGCTTCTTCTGTTTGTCACGATCAAACCAAGCACAGCTTCGCTAATACATCTGTAAGTGGAGATCTAAGAAACTGTTTGCTGAATATTTATTTTTTAAAAATCCAAGGAAATCATAAAAATTTAATTGGCACCTTGGATTTCATGTCAGCATTAAGGCACGAATAAAAAAAAACAAAATGGTAAAATTTCTTATTCAAATTATTTTTTTTAGATTTGTATTGCTCTGGACCTCTGAGTTAATATGACTTTTTAATTTCCAGCATTTAAAGGTAAATGAAGCAAGAATGAAGTAAGAATGACATCCTGTGGTCAAATTGGGTATTGCAGGCTATTTTTCTAAACAAAGAGTGACTCTCACTCCCGTTCTGTGGGTTTCATGGCTGTTGCCAGCTACGCCTCACCGCCAGAAGTTTCTAGATGACGAGCAAACGCGAGTCACACACAGTATAAGTAGATAAATATATTTCAATATAGTATCGAGTTGCTGGTAACTGAAAAGGTAGTTTGTTTTAGAGTCGACTATTTTGCTTCTAATTCACAGTTAGCATTGTTAGCTCACTGTTAGCCTCTAGCCTTCTTCAATCAATTTTAGAGTAAAACAAAAGGATACTATGGCTTCTTAGGGGTACAAAAAATAACTTCTGGGTCGCTCCTGTTTACTGGCTTCAGTCCTTTAAACCAGTGGTTCCCAACATTTTTTCCAAGAGGACCCCCTTGCTTGCGTCCAAGACGAGCCAGGGCCCCCCCAACCCCAACTCTTACCCCCATACACACATCTAAAGTGATTAATTACAAGCTTTATACAAACATACAGAGTTATAACTTTTACAGTGTCTTGATTATACTATTGTGTGTTATTGGTATTTTATAAATGTAATTTTTACAAATATAATCTTTATAAACTCGCAACTTCAGGCAAAATTGTGGGGACCCTCTGCAATCTCATGGGGACCCCCTTGGGGGTCCCGGACCCCAGATTGGGCACCACTGCTTTAAACAACTCTGGTGTTTTTTGCCAGCCGGTGTTACAAATGCCGGCGCAGCAGCGGTTGCCGGTGCAGACTCGGCAACCCGGTGGGCTTGCAAATTATAAATAAAGACCACATCCCTCTTCAGCCTTTTTGAAAGGAGTAAAACTGACAACCCCTCACTTGGCTATGACGGAAATCTGTTTCAATGTAACCTTTCTTACAACATGACTGAGAGAGGTGTTCAATCCTGGTCCTGGAGGGCCACCATCCAGCATGTTTTTGTTGTTCCTCTGCTCCAACACGCTGGATTCAGTGGTTGATTCACCTGTTCAGCTGCTCATCAAGCTCTGCAGAAACCTGTTGATTAAAATCAGCTGTTGAAGCAGGGAAACAGCTAAAGCATGCTGGATAGGAGCCCTCCAGGACCATGATTGAGCACCCCTAGACGTTCATGCACCGTTTGCAAAATATTGTCACCATCTTTCAGTGATCAGATATATCTAAAGACGCCTTGTTTATTTTCTGCAAGGCAAAAGCTCAATATTAGGATGTAACTGTCACCAAATGTTCTAATAATCTGTTGTTGTCATCACAGATTAAATCTAAATCCAAGGAAACACCCTGGTATAATCTCTTTTCATCACAAACAGATTCCTCCACAGAAACATCAGTTTAACTTCTGAATAAAAAAGCCAACATCTGAGTAAATAGTCATCTGAGTCTTTTCTCTTTTGTCTCATAAGTTGTTAATGAGAAATTTGACCCTTTAGCTGTAATTAAATGAGCTCCAGTAGGGGGTGCTGTTTCACCGGTCAAAGGTGAACTTTTAGAGTGACTTCTTTTAACATAAATATCTTTCTTCCATAGATCAGTTTTATCCCAGTGTTTGTTTAAATATTAGCTCTAATGATCATGTGAGGAAACTCTCAGCGTTTTATTGCTTCTGACATTTTCAGGGTGTAAAGATTTACGGAGTGGGGAATGACGGGATTCCTCCTCTAATCCAAGATGCTGCTCCTCATTCGGTCACAGCTGCAGAGGCTCAGAGACGACGTTCAGCACCACAACTACCAGTAAGAACTTTAATCTTAATCTCACACGCTAACTATAATTTTATTACTTTATGGGGAATTTATGAAGGAAAATGCCACTAATCCAGACACAGATGGTCTTTTTTCAAATCTATGCAACAATTAAATATACTTTAGCTGTAAAATCTATTTTCAAACTAATTTTCCAGCTCTAATTGTTAATTTTTTTTAAGAAACATCTAAATAAGTTTCCTTTTAATGTTCTATTCCTAATATTTTAAAGCTGTCTGCTCTCACTTGGACATGTCATTCAGTTATTGCATAAATGTTCATATTTAGTTATTTTTCAGTAGTTTAAATTTGCTAAACGATAGAAACAAGTCAGGTTTTCCTGACATTTTGTGCTGACAGGGTACCAGTTTGGTGTCTGATGGCAGAAAAACCCCTGACAGACTGGAGCAGTGGTCTCTGTGACTGCTTTGAGGATGCCAGTACATGTAAGATCCATTTAAACCAATACTTTTCATAATGAACACCTTCGCCATGACTCATTATCCATGGTTTTTATGTTTTTTTAGGCTGCTATGGATTTTGGTGCAGCCCTTGTCTTGCATGTTCTGTTTCAGGACAATTCGGAGAGAACTTTTGTCTCCCCTTATGTGACATCTTCAGTCCTGCAGTGGCGGTAATCTGTGACGTCCCTCTGTTTGCTCCTCCTGCAGCCTTGTCCATGAGGTCTGCCATGAGAAGCAAATACGGCATTAAGGTATGACGGCAGGATACTTTAACCCACCTTAAACAGAAGTGATCAAGTGGAAAAGCAGCGTTATGATGTTTTTCTGCAGGGATCCCTCTGTAAAGACATCGCCGTTTCCTGTTTCTGTGTGTGGTGCTCCTGGTGTCAGATGCACCGTGAGTTAAAACATCGCAAGAAGACTCCAGTCATCATTAATCTGCAAACGGTTGTCAACATGCAGCCTGCTCCTGTGATGTTGCTCCCTGGACATCCCACTCCAGTTGGATATGTGAGCCAGTCAGCAGCCATCCCAGTGACCACTCAGTTTGTCTGATTTAATACAAATAAACACGGAGCTGATTATTTTAATGATACTCCTAAAGGAAACAAGTGTGATGAATTATTTACTTTTCAAGTTAGATTTACTTGTGAACATTATCAAATACAAATGGGGCAATCTGTGATTTTTCCTTCATTAATCATCCTGTGGTGTTTAGACCTGCTTCCTGTGTGACCTCAGATGGATGGAGTGGAATGCACGTTTACTTTCTTGTGATCACTAAAGCATATATTTTTAATTCTTCTGTTTTTTCTTGCAACTGAATGAAAAAAAAATCAACTTGCACTATTTTTCCTTCATTAAAGCCACAGTGTGTAATATTTGTACCTGTTTACTACCAAATTCTGTGCAGCCAGTGCACAAACTTGTCCTTTTTCATTAATATTTCTCACCAACATCAATTCTAAATATTCCTCTCAGCTTCAAATTTTACATTTTTAATACATAAATTGTGGTCGACGCTCCATGGTCATCCTCCATCTTGAAATACGGTAGCTATTTAGGGACATACGAGCTCTGAGTTACGCGTTTGCACTATGACTGTAACCTGAAAGAAACAGCAGAGGGCAGCAGTGCGCCGTGGAAGCATGGCGTCTGACAATGCAACTAAGAAGAGACGAGACTAACTGCTACACGTTGCTGTAACTTTGTTAGTTTGAATAACGAACAATGAAATCAAAAGACACATCAAATATGTCAGGTCTTATTGATTTCCAACACTCAGCAGCCGCATATGATGAGAACCCCGCCCGCAACAGCTAGACACCAGCCTCCAAGTGTTGTTCCTGACTCACCTCAGCTGATCATTTCTTTTCTTCATAATAAAGCTCCCAATCCGGTCCCAAAGTATCAGTTCCAAAGTCCTTCTTCAAGAAAGTTCCTTCTAAGTCTCCTCTCTTACCGCAGCCTGCCGTGTCTCTCCCAACACGCTTCAGCGGTGGTCCGCTAGCCGGTAGCCACATTAGCATTAGTTACCGGTACTTTATTTCCACAGCGTGTCCCCGGCTCCAGCCAAACCTCATCGGCTATCCGATCGCTAAACAGCCAGTGGTTGATGTTAGCTCCATCTCGATCTTCACTGCGGCACACACCGTGTGCTACGATCAGCTGATGGCTAACCGGCAGACTCTTGTTTACTCCGCTGCTCTGATCCACATGACACCGGACGCCACAGCTGATGCCACCCCTCCTCCGTGCGTGAATCGGTGACAGGCAGCCATGCTAGCTTCCTTCAGGACTGGTAGGTTGATATAACAGCTAACATCAGTGTTTCCCCTAGAAATGTTTACAGCCGTGATGCTTGTAGACTGAGGGGGGTGGCGGATCGCGCCGCCTCGTCGCGGGGGGGGTGCGCGCATCGTCTCGTCGGGGGAGGGGGGGCTACGCGTGGCATTATGCATTATGACTGAGCACTCATTAAAAAATGTTTTTTACCTGCTTGAGTAGTTATATGCTTTGTGTGCGTTAGGCTACAGAGACTGGAAATAAATCAATCTCATGCTTTTTTAAAAAAACGAACCAGATAGCTGGAGTGAACGCTGGAGTTGTTGCCTTTTTGAGTGGGCCACCGTAGCTGCAATACTTACTCTAAACTGCATGGCGCTAAAGAGTCGCAATTTTTACCATGATTTCTATGAATTTCCCACATAGCACCTTTAAAAGTATTTTAAATGATAAACATTTTATTTCTACAAGGGTCTTCTCCTTTGTTCTGTTTGCAGTCATGTTTAAGGTTCCAGATCCTAAAAATGTTTGCTGATCCAAATGATCATGATCAACTCACTGTTTTTTGTCTTAAAGTAGTTCGACACACAGGCAACAAAAACCTGCTAAGTGACGTCTGCCTATAGCAGAATGATTATGAACATCTGAAGATAAAAAAACTCTATGAAATAATTCTGGTACTTTACTCTTAACTACTTTCTAAGTAAAACACAGAAGTGAATATTTCATCCTGTTATGCAGTACCCTAAGCAGAGAGGCCCAGACTTCCCTCTCCCCAGCCACTTGGGCCAGCTCCTCCTAAGGCGTTCCCTGGCCAGCCGAGAAACATAGTCCCTCCAGTGTGTCCTGGGTCTTTCCTTGGGTCTCCTCTCAGTTGGACGTGCCCTGAAAACCTCACCAGGGAGGCGTCCAGGAGGCATCCTAACCAGCTGCCCGAGCGACCTCAACTGGCTCCTCTCGATGTGGAGGGGCAGCAAATCTACTCCAAGTCCCTTCCAGATGAATGAGCTTCTCACCCTATCTCTAAGTGAGAGCAACGAAAATCATGTGGAGAAAACTCATTTCAGCTGCTTGTATCCGCGATCTTGTTCTTTTACTACCCAAAGCTTGTGACCATAAGTGGTAGAAAATCAATGGATGGATGGATAAGTCATTGATATAAATGGAAAATAACAATGGTCCCAATGTACTTCCTTGTGGCACACCACAACTCACCGCTGCTTGTCCAGAATAACTTCCATTCAAATATACTGTTTTTCCTCTCCTTTAAATAAGTTGTTCATCTATAGCCTAGAGTTTAGACCATCGTTTGCTGAAGCAAAATGATTTTGCTCTGCACTTCATTCACTTAGTGACTTATTCACTTATTAGTGAATTTTAAAACTGTGTATATGTTGTATATTCTGTTTATTATTATTATTATTTTATCTCATTTTACTGCCTGTTTATGCCCTGTTTTTATCCTCAATGTCATGCTGCGCTGCTGTTTTTTTTTTTAATTGCCCCAAGGGGATAAATAGTCTTTCTGATTCTGATTCTGATATAGGAAGGCTTGCCAGGCTAGTTCATCCATGTAATTGCAGTCGATTCAAAACCATAGCACTGCAACTTATCCAGTAGCACATTGTGATCCACTACATCAAAAGCTGCGTTTAAATCTAACAGCACAGCACCAACTATTTTTACTATCTTTTTCCATCATCCAAAAAGCAACAGGAATGCAAAAACTGAATTTGTTGGGAGCCGTGATGGTTATAGAGTCTAACCGCTGCTGGAATAAAGGACCTACAATAATGCAGCAGCTCTCCTGTTCCAGTAATAGCCCTCCTTATTTCTTAAATAAGCAGCTGTACTTCAATCTTCACAAGGCTTCTTAATGTAAATAAAAAGGAGCCTCAAAGGTAGGATTTTAAAGAACTGCAGAAACCAGAACAGTGCCAGGTAAATAGGATGTAAATGAAAGCAACATGCAAATGATTCAACGTCACTGATACTGAAGGTAGTTTTCTCGTGTCACACCACCTCACAGAAGAAGTGATGTTATACAAGATCTCCTGATTCGAGCTGGAAAAGTACAGCAGGTAGGATTTGTATGTTTGTTCATTTTTACCACAAACATTGTTAAATATGTTGAATCTAATTAATATAATATTAAAATATGTGATAGAGACACAAAAACTCTTAGATATAGGCAACCAGCAAGGAGATCTGACAGAGAAAATGTAATTGTGTCGACCCAGAGGTGAAACTGGAGATGGTGTGGGAAAGCTCAGATAAAACCTGTGGGAGCAGAGAAAGAATAAAGCACAAAATGTTCCAAATTGTTCAAAAAATTGATAAAACGATGGAGTTCTGATTAAGGCTGGAGCCGATTAAAACTTTTAAGGTTTGCAGTTGGTAAAATATCAATTCATGTGATTTTTAGAACAAGGGTGTTTTATGAGGTACGCAGAATTCTAATTCAAATCACCCTAAAATCATCTTTTCTCAATAGTTCACTTTTATCTGAGGTCACTTCTCGTGTTCATCTGTCACAGTCAACGTTTAATTTCTTCCAGCTGCATGTTTGATACCATTTCGGTCTGTAAACCATTAATGTTTCCTTTTGAAAATGATCTTCCTACGAGCCACGCCTTGTTGCTTGTTGCATTTTCTGTCCGTGCTGTTAGAAGCTCTAAAGGTTCTAAAATCCCAGACAAACGTCCTCATCGTTCCTAATTGAGCAGCTGTCTTTCAATCGCTTGAGTTACTTTTATGTAAATAAAATAAGGATAAATAATGAGTCTAACTGGGATTCATTTTAAAGGGCTGATGGAACCAGAACAGTTTCCTGTAGATTTCAAAGATAAGTTAATGCCATTTACAGGAAAAACATGCAAATGTTTCAATGCCACTGACACTGGAGATCATAATCTCGTATCCACAGCAAATTCAGCATGCTCAGATTAACACCGTCAGAGTTGATTTCAACACTTTTAAAGTGTCTAAATGGGTCCACACCAGAATGAGTTAATTTAACTCTTTTTGGAGAGTTGGTACTTTAACTCTGATTTAGTGTCAAAAAACCAACTGTTCTGGAGTTGACAATTTAACACTGGTGTTGGAGTTAACACTTAACACTAGTGTTAAATTTTCAACTCCAGAAGAGTGCCAATCGGTCACTACCAGTCCAACTTTTAGAATAAAGGGGTGGAGTCTGCGAATTAACTCTGCAGGTGTTAAAGCCACTGTGGGAGCTCAGAGTTAGTTTTTCAGGAGTTCAAAATGACTCCTACAGAGTTGATTAGGAAATGCTCCTTTTTAACACTTGGGTTTAACTCTCATGTCAGTGTTACATATCAACTATGTAACTCTTTTAGTGTTAAATTGGACCAACACCCCAAAATTAACACTTTTAAATTTGCTGTGAAAACCCTACCTGTTCCAATCACACCTATTATTTGCAGTGTGCACATCATTGGAACAGGTAGGGTTTCCGTTTGTTATTACATTTATTGAATTTGATTAAAAGAATAAAAAAATATGCGATAGAGACAAAAAAAACTTTTAGAAACTTCATAGCTGCACATAGAATTTTTGCAACAGAATAAGACACAGAAACAATATAACATATAAAACTATTTTACCTAAAAGAACATTTTTCTTTTATATTTGAGAATTGTAGGCGAACACTAAAAGGATCTGTGTTTTGAAGTGGGTAGAAAGCAGGCAGCATTCATCTCAGTAGCAGGAACTCACCCAGCAACCACAACTCTGGAAACCTCTACTCTGCTGCCCCCTAGTGTTAGACCGCAACAGCCGGACACTAATATTTTGGTTTTGCTGATTATAAAAAACAAATGATTTATTCTTGCTCTACAGTCCTTTAACAGCCATGTAGACAGTTTTTATACAAAAGTAAAACATATTTTTAATTGGTGCAGTTGTGTTATTGTTTTAATTGAGATTTCTCACATTTAAAAAATCTATGGAGACAAGACAAGGCCAGAATGTTTGGATAATTAAAAAATTAAAAAAAATTGAAACTGAAATGAAAAGTATGAAAATTAAAAAATAAAAGTTGAAACTGAATGTCAAATTTTGAACTTACAATTTGGAAAAAACAAAAAATCCTGTTCAAAAACCAAACCAAAATTGGGGTGATGTGATCCCTCTTCCTCGAATCATCAGATTCAAATCTTTTTTGCAAGTTAAACTTTTTATTTGTCACTTTCAGATCTGTTTTTTTACACTTTCAAGTTATTTTTCATGACATTTGACTTTTGGCCCTGACCTGACAGGAGTGGGCGTGGAAAAATGATTGACAGCCGACCGTACAGCAGGTCCTCTCCTCCTCTCCAGTCATGTTGCGTTCAGGAACCATGGGAGCTGTCACTACTTTGTAGAGACATTGTATGCACTACCTTTTTTGCCTGCTGGTTCAAATCATATGCAAAATCAGATTTTGTGATAGATCTAAGCTAAAACAGTCTCCAATTACATTCATAACATTTACATATACTGTATGTATATATATATATATTATATATATATATATATATATATATATATATATATATATATATATATATATATATATATATATATGTATATATATATATATATATATATATATATATATATGTTATAATGGTGATGGTAAACCAACCAGACATTGTGCTTGTGGACAAACAACAGAGGACAGCTGTTGTGGTTGACGTAGCAATACCAAGTGATGACAACATCAGGAAAAAGGAACACGAGAAACTAGAGAAGTACCAGGACCTCCGAGAAGAACTTGAGAAAGCCTGGAGAGTGAAGACACTGGTGGTGCCCGTGGTCATTGGGGCACTCCGGGCAGTGACCCCCAAACTGGAGGAGTGGCTAAAGCAGATCCCAGGAAAATCATCAGACATCTCAGTCCGGAAAAGTGCAGTTCTACAGCTAAGATACTGAAGAACCCTCAAGCTCCCAGGCCTCTGGCAGAAGACCCGAGCTTGGAAGGATGAGACCACCCATCTTCAGTCTCCAAAGTTAATCGATATAAAGACAAGTTGAGTTTCACCCTTCTCTGTTAGTGAAGCCAACAGCGCAGCAAACTATTACAATTTTATTGCAAAATCAGCTAAATAAAAGTGATATAAGGCTACAAACTGGCTTGTTTTGACTAGCTTCAAAGGAGTTTCAATGTGCATAAACAGTTTCTCTGCTGTCCATCAAGGAGAAGGGGGCCATTGCTTAAACGGCATGTCTCCTTAAAGTGACAGAGCCCTGAAACGGCTCCTTCTGGAATGTACTGAAACGGTCAAGAACAAAACTGCTGAAATTGCTTTCAGCGAACTTCTTTCAGATCTTCTTAAAAATGTTTTGTATAGACCAGAACTATTATATGGTTAAAAAGTTCATCATGGGTCTCCTTAACTATAACTTTACTGATCGTTCGTGACTCTACTCTGATCTAACAGGATAACATTTCTCTGTTTGAGGCTGAATTTTGACGAGTGATGGCAGAGCAACCTTTGACAGACTGGGACAGTGGTCTCTTTGACTGCTTTGAGGATGCAAGCACTTGTAAGACTCAAATGTTTAATTTCATTTAGTTAAAATATGTGAAAGTCATCATCAATAACCCTTCCTTGTTTTGCAGGTTGCTATGGTTTTTGGTGCATGCCTTGCCTCGCCTGCACTGTTACAGGACGATTTGGAGAGTTCAGCTGTCTCCCTGCATTTGATATATTATGTTGTGGTTATCCTTGTGGGTACTCTCTAAACGCTCCTCCTGTTGCTCTTGCTATGAGGGTTGCCATGCGAAGCAAATATGGCATCAAGGTATGACAGCATGAAATACTGATCACCTCAGGTTTAAACCAAAACAAGCAGTCTAGCAAACATGTTCAATGTGCTCTTTTACAGGGCTCTATTGCTAAAGACCTGATGACTTCCTGTTGCTGTGTGGTGTGCTCCTGGTGTCAGATGCACCGTGAGCTAAAACATCGCAAAAAAGCTCCAGTCGTCATCAACATGCAGTCCCAAACTGTTGTCATGCAGCCTGCTCCGATGATGATGGCTCCTGCATATGCTCCTCCAATGAGCATTGTCCAAACAGGATTTGTGCAGGCTCATTAATTACATGTGTGCCCGTATGGGGTTTAATGTAAAGAAACACCATTAAATGGTCTGTGGGTTAGGGGTGTGAAATTTATTTGAATGCATATAATCAAAAAGGTAGAACGATAGAAAGAGTGTTGACAAGGACACCATAAATTCAATTTTCTACACATATTGGATGAAATAATTTTTTAATACATGTTTAAAGTAGTGGTTCCTAAAGTTGGGGTCAGGGCCCCACTCAGGGTCATACTAAGTTTAGAATCTTAAGACGATTTTTGAACATTATGAAGCTCAGGTATAATTGCTAACATGTTATTTTCACTATAAATTATGTCAAAGTTAAAATAAAAGCCATAAATCGATGCAAGTAGTACAATAGAAATTGTGTTTTCTGTATGTTGTATTTTTTAAAGTTTGTATCAGAAACTAAAATGTTTAAGAATAACTTGTTTGGGCAAACTATTTGACTACTATATTGAATAAAAGGGAATAATAATATTATAACATTTTGCAAATTATCATGCACCTAATTGTGAAGAATCCCAGACATCATTCAAGCACTATTTGTCTTCTATTTGACTCATAGAAGTCCAAGCAGACAGGATGGTTGGGTCAGAGTAGCAGTAGCAGGAACTGTGACAAGAAAAAAAACACATAGGTTCTTCGGAGCTGAAGGCCTGAAAACTTACCTGTGATAACATGTTTGATGCAAGCCAGAACCCCCGTGTGTGTCCTGTGAGTATCAGCCACCCTGTAATGGAGGCGGACTCTCCAACTCAGAGAGGGGAGATTCCCATTCAGAGCAGTCTGTGAAAACTGTTTGTGAAGTATGCTAAAATAAACTTTTCTGGAGTTCAAAGGTACAAAGTCGTCTCTGTGAAGTTTTTCCCGGAGAGCGGTACAGCAGCTGTTTAAAGGTGACCAGCAAAACTCTTATTTCCCTCACTGGCAACTTGTAAATTAAAATGAACACTTTGCTAAATAAGTGAACCAATGTGTTACAAGTCAGAGAAAAATGCATGTTTACTAAAAAAAATTATTTAATATCACTACAATAAGGGTCCCTTTATTAATGTTAGTGCATTATTAAGCATTAATAAATACTACGCAAATAATAATACACTAAGTGACGTTAATAAAGGGATCCTTATTGTAAAGTGTTACCAATTATTTATTTAAAGATGAATTGATGTATAGTGTGATGCCAGATACTTTCAATACTCAATAGTTTTTATGAAAAAGAAAGATGCTTCTACATATTCAGTTCCTTTCGTGGAAGAAAGTTTAAGGGTTGTTTTATGTGCAGACTTTGTAACATGACAGGATGTACAAACAGGAAGAGCTGTCCAAAAACGGATACCCTTGCTGCTAAATTTTCTTCTTACATTGTTGTATGAATCGTAGGTAGAGCCGTTTCAAAAGAGCCATCGCCATTTTGTTCCGCTTCGTTGCATCAGCCTGCCCACCAAACTGATAGAGCTAAGTTGTCTGGGGTTTTGTGCCCCTGGTAGGGTCACCCATGGCAAATAGGTCCTAGGTGAGGGATCAGACAAAGTGCGGCCCAATAACCACTTATAATGACCTCAATAGAATAGAATAGAATACAATAGAATAGAATAGAATAGAATAACCTTTATTGTCGTTGTACAGGCCACTCCCTTTGGTGCCAAAAATAAAATTATACAAAAAATAACAAATGGAAATCGTGTTTGCTCGCCCCCTATCGCCAAGAAACTACACACTGACATCACACACTTCAAACTGAAGTACAGCATATGTGTAATTAAGCACGTAAGGCAAAGTGCATCAGTAAATAACTTTTATATCCCCATTCACTTACATTAATTTTTTTGTTCAGGAGACCCATTAGATGACTGGAAGGGAAGGAGACTTAGGCTATTCTGGCCAATGTAGAAAATAGCAACTTAGCCAATAGGAGGATCTTTTGTGACGTCAATGTTTATGTTTTTCGCATTGCATCATGGGACCTGGGTGGCAACAAACAGCGTATTTTGCCTATAATTCAATTGTTTTACATGCTTGGAGGATGATTTAGAGAAGCAGATGGATCATTCTTGCTGTGTGGTTGATCGTTTGGCCCGTGGGAGGCTTGATAAAAAGTTTTATTAGAATTTCCTCCGTAAAGGACCGCGAAATACGAAATAGATGATTGCGGGTGACCCGACTGGATTCCTGCAGCAACAGTTTGTGTGGCTCATTTGTTCATGGTAAGTACTTGTAACTAAGTATTTGTTAATAAGAGAAGATGCTTTTTAAAATATTCATCTTCGTGTAGTTTTATATCCACGGAGTCATTTAGTTTTTGCGTTCTGATTCAGGCGTCTCAGCCCGCGATCGTTATAATAATAAATAAATGAATAAGTAAAAAATAACAACATTGATTAATGAAGACTTACCCAGCTTTGCAGTCGCCGTGAGGATTTATCCACCCACAGGTGATGTGAATCACGCTGACTCCGCTAGCCGGCCGGTGCCGACTTCAGCACAACCACGGCTTTACCGAAGTCACGGCTTCCTGTTTTGCAGAATAGTTCAGCCAAACTTTCCTTGAAACACAATAATCGTAGACCTCCAGACGTTTCAAAGCCTTTAATTCTTCATGAGTGAAGGGTCCAGGGCTTTCTGTTGAATAGGAATAAATGTCTCCCCAGCAGAGTTGTGGAGAAAACACCGGCGAATCGGACCAACGTTTTCTGTCATCCCAGAGCTCAAACAGGCTTTAAATAACTTTATTTTTGTCTTCATTACAGAATGTAAGCTTCTCTCTAACCCTCCTCCTGTCTTTAGACATGAAAGTGTTTATATTTTGGGGATTTCGCCCGTAAACTCGCGTGAAAGTGTATGTCGCATATTGATAGAAGGCCATCTTCTGCCACACAGCCACTCGCACATGTGCACATTGATGAAAAAATATGTCAACAAAGATCCTCCTATAGTGATGGCTGATTCAAATTCAAATGTGGAGCAGATTTTTAACCTGAAACAAGTACCACACTGACAGGATTTGGCAGAATATTTATATTGTAAACAAAAAGCAGTAAAATGCCAAAAATAATGACTACACCTGTCTACAGCACTAATAGACACTCATTTCTACAGTTTATCAGCATAAAAAAGTTGATTTGGGGGTGACTTGCTCTAAAAAGATTTTGAGATATCTCAAAATTATTTCCTATTAGTAAAGTTGTTATTAGCATTAATTATAATTGTTACTAGTAACAAAATAGCTGTTTATATCTTTATTCGCAACTTTGACTAGTAATAATACAATTAGTCCTCAAATAAATTAGTATTGCTATTAATTACATAGAGGTTAGGTTGTTGATTAACCCTAAGCGAACATTTTTGGACCATAGGGGCTTCCGTCGTAGACCCGATTACTGCTTGAAGGGGAGAAGTGGTATCGCGGCCACGTGTGTTCGACTCACCGCTGCTTCGGAGGATACGACTAGCAGTTCGAACAGCGAGCCAGAGCAGCATTACCCGATAGTATAATCGTCCCTGGTAAGTTTGTGTTTGTCATGCGAGGAAATTTAAAAGCAGGCATCATTTGCTAGAGTGGAGAAATGGAAAGTTAGGTCATTATTAGACATTATTATAGAGCTGGTAGAAAAACGTTCGGATGTAACTTTTAGGGATGGGCGATATGGAAAAAAATTCCTATCGCAATGTTATCTTTCACAGGGCTGCCAACTGTTGCATTATTCCGTATTGGGGCGGGGGGGGGGGCACACCGTACACATAAATACGTAGATATTCCATTTGTCGCTGGAGAGTGTAACAGCGTCGCCGCCATATTGGATGGGCCTCCTCACTCTCCAAAGTCAATGGAGAGTGAGCAACTATGCCCATTTATGTGCAGCCTACTGTTGCATCAACCAGCGTACCACTGAAAACAATCACATGGGATTAACATTGGCTTTTCTAGCCTACCTGATGGGATTTTATATTTTAATTTATTTTGAGTAATTATATTTATATTTAATTATCATGCCATACCATGTGTCTGATTTTGGGAAAAAGCATTATAAAATGTGTTTTTTAGTTGGGTAAACACCTTCCTCAGTAGAAATAAATGAACTGGGGGGAAATGGAGACCCATCCAAGATGGCGACCGGCCACTACGGCAGCTCCAATAGGCAGCGCCAGTCCACGGGGCGTCTACGTATATATGTCTGTGGCTGCAACAATCTGCTCCCCATATGTCGGGAGGGCGCCGCTGGAGAGGCACCGTTTGTGCTTGACTTTTTTGGTAAGATAAATAATGTCATGCATGTGGTTTTGGTTTTTAATCTACATGTCCTCCGAAAAACAATAACAAAGTACAGAAAAAACATTCTCATGTAGTTAGTTCATTTAGTTAGTTTTATTTATTTTTTTTAATCTCTGAATCATAGTCTTTTCCAACTTGTGTCATATGTTCAGCATTCCAACACGTTTCTTTATCATTTTTGAAAATTATGTAAAAGGATGTTTTTAGCACCCCCTAGTGTTTATTTGCAAAAGCAAAAGTGAAACTTACCTCCTCGCTGTGCCTTTTTAACACCTTAATCTAACTGCTGAAATGTCTCCTCAGCATTTATTAGTGTCTACAGGAGCGGTTCATCACTAAATCAAACAAATCAGCTGTGTTCATGATCTAAAACATGCAGGAAGCAGACTGCAGCACCAGGCATGTCAACTCCATTATCTAAGTCCAGCAGGTGGCGGGCTGCCACTTTGAAGTTGCAAGTGTGTTATTCTGGCCACAGAGGGCGATGTGGGTCTGAGTGACATTTAATTAACCGTGTAAAGCAGGGGTATTCAATTCCACTCCTGGAGGGCCGGTATCCAGCACGTTTTAGTTTTAACTCTGTTTCAACACACCTGATTTCAATCAGCAGGTAATTAACAGGCTTCTGCAGAGCCTGATGAGCTGCTGCACAGGAAGTTCAACCAGTGAATCAAGTGTGTTGGAGCCAGAGAAACAACTAAAACATGCTGGATACCAGCCCTCCGGGCCCGGAATTGAGTGCCCCTGCTGTAAAGGGTCATTTTAGCACGTACTGGCTCAGAAAATGATTTAAAATATGAAAAAGTCGCATAAAAGTGGTTCTGTGTCTAAACTGTATGCAGCAGCGCTGTTACTGTTAGCTTTTGTGACACAGTCAGAAATGTGCATTTTGAGCATAATTTTCGTCCTGTCTCGTCAACGAAAACTCCCGCATGTCTCATCATGTTTTAGTCACCAAAGAGCTATTTTTAGCTCGTCTGCGTCTCATTTTTGTTATGAGAAAAAGGGGCAACAACGAAATAATTTAGTCATCGTTGACGAAAACAACACTGGTCTGGAAGCACTCGACATTGTGCTCTTGTACACAGGTCTTTCACAGACGCGCTACGAGCTCCTCCTCAGTGCACTGTCCGCTTGCGCGCACTGTCAACAGCAACATGCAGAGAATGTGTGAGATAATGTTCAGACGCTCTGATGGGAATCGTTTCTTCATTATGTTCCCTCTGCGATGTACTCTGCGTCACGTTTAAAATATCTGCGCAACTGCATGAGTCATTATTAATTATGGGTGATGGTGGCAGAGGAGTTAAGTGGCTGCCTTGCAATCGGTCTGTCAGGCTGTCACTGTCGTTGTGTCCTTGGGTAAGACACTTAACCCGCCTTGCCTGCTGGTGGTGGTCGGAGGGACCGGTGGCGCCAGTGTACAGCAGGCCCCGCCTCTGTCAGTGCACCCCAGGGCAGATGTAGCTACATTGTAGCTCATCCCCACCAGCGTTTGAATGTGTGTGTGAATGGGTGGATGACTGATTGTGTTGTGAAGCGCCTTGGGGGGTTGTAGAACCCTAAGAAGGTGCTATACAAATACAGGCCATTTACCATTAAGAAACATACTCATGGGCAAATAAATAAACAAATCACTCTTATATAGACAACTGTTGAAATGCTAAGCCTATGATAGTTGAATAATTTGTCCAATCACCCAACCCTAGTGTCAGTCATCTGCACCTACCCTCACAACCCTGCTCTCGGCTCCATTTTTATATCTTCTGGGAGTGATGAGACCATTGACGGTACATATCAGGGATGCAACAATGCTCAGTCCAAGACCAGACCGTATGGTACTCCATTCACAATCCAATACGTCTTAAGACCACGGTCCAAAAACGCATTATTAATAATATTTTTACTTCTGTACATTCCGTGTGCCCGCTCTAGTCTCGTCTACAGCTGCTCACAGCAGACTACCTCCTTACCCGCGAGTAATATCCAATCACAGGTTTGACCTGCCCCACTTAGAGCTGAGCTAAAAGTTTTAGCAAAACAAGCGCTACAGAGAGAAACGTAACCAGAGAGGCAAACAATTCAAGACACGCCGTCCTTATTCCGATCATTCGTGTGGGAACATTTCTGGTTTGCAGGTGAATATAAAGACGGGTGAGAGAAAACGGTGAACAGAAATGACACTGTCTGCAAGCATTGTTTGACCATTCTCCCATTTGCAGCGTGAAACACTTCAAACATGGCCAAGCACCTCCGACGCCCCGCCCCAATGTATCGCTTTCTGGAAGCAGAACATTCGAGCAGGTAATGCCAGGGAAAGAACGACAGCCTCTCGCTAATGCCTTTCAACAAACGTACAGCATCAGCTCAGATAAGCACAAGAAAATGAGCCACGCTGTCGCCGTGTTTACGTTGTTTAGCTCATTTGTTGGATGCTTACAGTGCAACCGAGCATCCCTGAAGAGACTGGAGGTGACGTAGAGTTGAACAAACACAAGGAAAGATGATAGTCGTGAACTAAAGAGGGAAACTTTATTTGACACCACCATTGACAACCCCTCACACAACACACTCTTTCTCGCCTTTTCTTCTCTTCCTCTTACTGACAACACACGTCACATCCAGGTAGCTGCTCTCTTCAAAATAAAAGGCTCACTAAAGTGGGTTACAACAGTTTTAAAGCACTGTAATGTATACAATATTAAAGAGGCACTTTATACTATTTTACGTTTACCAATACATTGAAAAAGCACTTTTTAAAAGTGATGTTTCTTTTTGTCTCTGAACATATTATTATACACTGGACTACAAGTAATACATCTGAAAAGTTAAATTATTACGTGAATAACATCAACATTGGAAATTTCAGATTTTCTTAAGCTTTTCTACAATTCAAAGTGGACTGAAACCGTGACCCAAAAACCGAGGTACGGACCAGACCGTGGGCAAAGTGGACCATTGCAATTCCTGGTACATATACATGGACACAGCCTGCCCATTTCACTATTAATATACCAAATGCTCCAAAATGGGAGGTTCCCACCACCTCCATTTTGGCCTTGTCCCACGTCTTGTCACGCCTGCACAATCCATAAATGGGAAAAGAGGTGAGGCAGTGAGGGTGGGTGCTAACGGACCAATGTAGCTACTAGCTAAACTGAGCTAACCCCTCGCGGATCTTTGACCACGGTGGACCAGCAAATCCTCTGCTAGCTAGCCTCAGTCAGCTTACCTAGCTCGAGGTTCGATACCCAGCCAGCCCCTCCTAGGGTTGCAACGATTATAAATTTTGGTGGTACGATTATAGTCTGAAAAATAATCACGGTTTTACGATACCACGATTATTTCACATGAATTGATATCACATCTGTATTAACAAATATAAATCACAAACACATTCTATAAAGTATTGATAAAGTTCATGATTACATTTCATAAAGGTTTTAAACTCCAGAAGATATTTATTGCTCCTTTTCGTCTGGAGTTTAAAACCTTTATAAAATGTAATCATGAACTTTATCTCCTTTTCAGAGATTCTGATTAGAACATTTCATTAGTAAAATCAAAGTAATCTCTGTAATTTTTAAATTACAGTTTAAAAACATATAAAATACCCTTAATTAGATTTGCCTAACAGCCTGTTTGAGTTTCTGTAAAAAGAGAAAACAGTTTACCTGTTGACACCTGGTCAGGGTTAACACGTTTATTCAAGTCAACACTGAAGGATGGAGACAGCTTCATGAAATAAGATGCTTAATTCCTACTAGTGCAGTTGTTATTATGAATATCCTTAAATATAATTTCTACTTGTTCATATCTGTATTTTCAATATTGACTAGTAAGATTATTATTTGGACAAGGATAAATTATATTATTGCTATCTAGAGTAGGAATAACAAAGAGGTGTTGTTGATTAAATGTTAAAATGGCATGCCGTACTGGCTTGTTTTAGACAAATACAGGAGAAACGTAGTACAAATGAACCCTTGTGTTACAACTTGTTTTTCTGCTAGCTCTGTGGGGGCGGGTAGGGGGGGCTCCAAATCTATTGTGCCCTGGCCCCCAAATGCCTTGAAACGGCCCTGGGCGTGGGACGGAGTTTTGAAAGTGATCTGAATTGTATCAAATATATAAATATTACATGCTTATAAATGATTGTTTATACAGTTAAAAAGTCTAGTGGATAAATCTACCAACATTTTCCTTTTCAAGCACTTCGTTTTGGTTTCTTGCTTATTATTAAATTTTCTCTTATCCTCCTGCATCTCCTCTCAATCCTACAGAAAACCTGCTGCCTGGATTTTCTACTATTTGCCTCATAGTTTTAAACTAATCAGTTCAAAGGTATCCACTGCAAAAATAGCAGCGTGCGCGACCGCGTGAGTGAGGTGATGTCACTGTGGCGCAGGTTTTGAGCTCCGCTGAGGCAGAGCGTGTCAGGCACAAATTAAAGACAGAAAGTTCCATAGAATAAGAGAGAACATGAAACGATCTTGCGTTAATTATTTTTCTTTTGGTGGCGCAACTTTGAGAATGTTGTGGCCGTGTGCAGAACGCAGCTTCCTGTGGCGCATCACAATCAGCGCTCTCCATCCTCCGTTCAAAAGAAGTCCCGCTAGGCTGAGAGTCCATATAAATGTAATATAGGTTGAAACTGGATCTTTTCAGGCTCCCCCTGGGTGGGTCGGTTGAGGGCTACTCCGGTGGTTGTTGTCGCTGGTTCTGCTTGTGCTGCGTGCGTCCGTTTCAGTTTTGCTTCTGTTTTTGTCGGGTCGCGCTATTGTCCTGGTTTTTTTTTTTATTGGCGGTGTTAGAGAGTCTACGGTGGGTTAACCGCAGCGTTTCACACCGTGGTTAATAGTCAATCCGGTTAATCCCTGCAACCCTAGCCCCTCCAACACGTTATATTTCAACACATCTTTGGCCAAGCTGCATTTTCTCCCATTCAACCAGCAAAATAAAGTACAGATATATAATTTTACTTACTGATAATAATGTAGCAGAGACTTCTTAGATGATCTCTCGCAATCAATACCACAGCTTGCCCTCTTTGTCCAGATAATTCCATGAATTACATCTGAACACACAGAGGACACAACTAAAGTTCAGAGAGTCGAAATAGCCGAACATCTATTAACGTGAGGCTGAGGCCTTCCCCGGAGCTAGCTGCTTACGCTAGCTCTGATGCTCATGCTACCTGTCAATCAAATCTAATTATTCATAATCTCTGATCTCGTTACACTTTGGAGTCGCTCAACTGCGTTTCTCTCGCTAAAAGCGCCCGAAAAACTCCACTAGCTTCCAGTTAGCATGCCGCTAAGGTCCCGCTGAACTCCCCCGGAGTGGAGCGGAGCGGGACATCGTGTAAGCAGCCAGCGCGCACGGCTCCGATCGCAGCGGTCTGAGGCTCTGCTTGTATTTTTACAGTCCATATTACAGCTCCACAGACGACCAACGCTGCTGCCTCGCACGGAAGCCAGACAGCTGCGTGGTTCGCTGTCTCGGTTCTCCATCTTAGCTTCGTGTGTTAGCTCAGTTTAGCTTCCTACATTGGTTTTGTTATCTCCAACCCTCACTGCCCCACCCTCTGCTCCACCTCTTTTCCCATTTATGGATTGTCTGGGGGTGAAGAAGCGTGTGTCACGGCAAAAATGGAGGCGGTGGGAACCTCCCATTTTGAATCATTCTGAATATGCATTTCCAAATGGGCGGGCTATGTCCATAGATTTATATGTCAATGGGTGCCCCCTTGGATAAGACATGTAATACAGCCAAGATGGCAGTGAGGGGTAACGCCCACTGGGCTTCAGTTGAGCTACTCAGAAACCAACGGGTGGCGGAGCGGAGGGTAACATAAGAAGAAAAAGTCATATGTCCCCTTTAAGTACAAAAAAATTAAAACTCTTCTGATGCAAAAGAAAAGCTAACCTTTGCGAATTTATAAATTAGGTTTTAGATCTTCTTCCATGCTGATGGTTTCTGCTCTGCTCTGATCTAACAGGATAACATTTGTCTGTTGCTGAAGCTTGACGAGTGATGGCAGAGCGACCTTTGACCGACTGGGACAGTGGTCTCTTTGACTGCTTTGAGGATCCAGGCACTTGTAAGACTCAAATGTTTAAATTCTTTGGTTTATTTCATCTCCTACAATCATCTAATCCAGACCATCCCATGTTTTACAGGTTGCTATGGTTTCTGGTGCTTCCCTTTCCTCCAGTGCACCGTTACAGGAAGATTTGGAGAGAACAGCTGCCTCCCTTTGTGTGACATGTGTTACAGTATTTTCTTTTTGTCCTGTGGGGTACCCATAGTTGTTCCTCCTGTTGCTTTGTCTGTGAGGTCTTCCATGCGAAAGGAATATGGCATCAAGGTATGAAAACATCAGACATCTCTATTATAACGTGAACAAATAGCCAACATGATCTATGTGCTCTTTTACAGGGCTCTGTGTTTAAAGACATAATGACTTCCTGTTGCTGTGTGTTGTGCTCCTGGTGTCAGATGCACCGTGAGCTAAAACATCGCAAGAAAACTCCCGTCGTCATCAACATGCAGTCCCACACTGTTGTCACGCAGCCTGCTCCGATTGTGATGGCACCTGCATATTGTCCTCCAGTTGATGTTGTCCAGAAGGGAACTGTTGAGGCTCAGTAATGACGTGTGTTTTAGGAGCTGCTTCTCAGCTCACTCTGTTCTTCAGTAATGACGTGTTTTAGGAGCTGCTTCTCAGCCCTAACCCCTCTGGTTTTTTATCTCCATGTCTATGTCAGTTGATTACAGCTGCCCCTGATTGTTTCCCACTCACCTGTTCTGTGTTCTTGTCAGTTTTCACTGCCATGTTCCCCAGTTTTCCAGTTCCAAATAAAACAAGTTCAGTTTATCTGCCAGCCTGCTGTCCTGCCTGCTCTGTGTTTAGGTCCTCCAGGGGTGGGAAACTCCGGTCCTCGAGGGCCGCTATCCAGCATGTTTGGTTTTTTCCTGCTACAACACACCTGATTTTAATCAGCCAATGATTAACAGGCTTCTGCAGGGCTTGTTGAGCTGCTGAGCAGGTGAATCAAGTGTATTGGGAGGGAAACAACTAAAACATGCTGGATAGTGGCCCTCAATGGCCGGAGTTGCCCACCCCAAGGGGTGAACTCCAAATGCCAAACGTCAAGCCAACACGAAAGTGACAAAACTACAGTTCCCCCCTCATCCACTAGGGCAGGGGTCTGCAACCCAAAATGTTCAAAGAGCCATATTGGACCAAAAAAACAAAAAACAAATCTGTCTGGAGCTGCAAAAAATGAAAAGCCTTCTATAAGCCTTTTATGAAGGCAACACAGGCTGTAAGTGTATATAGCTATATTAGCCTATTATCAACATGACTAAGTAGGCTACAAATACTTAATGAGCATTCATGATTAAATGTTTATTTTCCCTGCAGCATCCTGGAGAGAACAACACACCACGTGACTCTGCTGTAGATATTTGGTGCTTTAAGTTTAACTTCCATTACAATATTAAACAGTGGTATTAATTTGATCATTTCTTCTTGAGCCCATCACAGCTCACATACCTACATAACAGCGCTGTCTGATATCGATCACATCACACGACTCATCACAGGTAGTTGAGGACGCTGGAGCTGAATTAATGTCTTTGATTTGCTGATTGGTGACGTCGCCTGTCGTTTTAATGGTCTTTGTCTTTGTGGAGAGAGGAATGTCTTTAATTTTCTGGATTATCTCGGTTTTGTTTTTGAAGTCTGAAATAGGTGCTCTGATATTTTGATGAATGAATCCTTCATGTAATCACCATCCGTGAATAGTTTTCCCCGCTTTTATCTCTCAAGTTGCAGCAGTAGTGGAGTTTGGCGATGGAATCCACTTCTTAAATCTACTTTTGCGCTCTTCTAATTTCTCCAGAAGTAGCCTACTGCAATTGCACGTTTTCGCTCACTCCTAAGTGGGTAGTCGGCTACAAATTTAGCATGCCTTCCCTGGAAATGTCTTTTCAAATTATAGGCTCGACACACGGGACAAACGACCGCAATCAGTGAAACTCATCGCTATCGCTTTTCTAACCTGACACACGGGAGGCGACATGTGGCCAGCGACATGTGGCCAGCGGCAAAAGCCAGCGACGCCTCTGTTCCAGGGCAAATAGCGAGTCTTTCGTTATTTTGATTGGCCGTCAGATTGGAGGGAATTTTGGGTCAATAAAGCAGCTCCGAGTTGAAAAAGTGGCAGAAATGAAGTCTCACAAGGTTTTGCTAAAGTTAAGTGAAGTCTTGTAAAGCTCTGGGACATCAGACACGGCAAGTATTAAAGTTTCCTCCATGTTTACCCGGAGATGTACTGAGAAGCATCCTGTCCCCTCATTGGTCAGTCAGTGAAACCTCCGCTGATTGGTCCTTGTCCGAGCGACAGCGCTGAAAAGTTGAAGTTTTTCCAGGTAATCCTTCCACGTCGACAATGAAAGCAAATAATTGGGTCCATTCTTCCTTGAATCCTCTGTTCTCATCAGCTATCTTTCTCTTTTCCCTTTGGGATCCACGGCCCTGACACACCCACTGGTTTGTTTACATCCATCTGCCTGGCACGGCGCCGCGCTGAAACGTGTGTCGCAGGCTATGATGCAAATTTTCGTTGACAGAAATGTTGAAATGTAATATTTATTATGCACATTTTTACAGCATTGGAAAACGTTAAGAATGTTTGTCATCCTACAGAAACCATATTAAAACAAAAATATATCCCCATCCATTTTCATACATTTGTGAAGAAGCTCCAAGGAGCCACTAGGGGTTGCTAAAAGAGCCGCATGCGGCTCCAGAGCCGCAGGTTGCTGACCCCTGCACTAGGGGCTGGATCCTGAGCCGAGCAAGTTCCCATTGACTTCCATGTTAAAAATGCCAATTTCACAACAGAAAATACACGTTTATAGCCCAGTTAAAGAAAAAAAAACATTTTAAGTTTAATAGGTCATGACAACTCTGAGGGGGGTGACTTTTTTTGTAACTCATCCATTTTGATGTAATCAGAACTAGAAATTATGAAAACTTAGGGGCGTGCTTTGATGCTCTTCGTCGTAAGCGCTAGCGGCTTGCCGTCTGCTTGCTCCAGGGAGGCCTCGGCCTCATGTTAAAAGTGTTACAGCCCAGAAGGCAGAGGGTATTTGCTCAACTGCATTTATCTGGCTAAAAGCGCCAACCTCTGTTAGCTTTGGTTAGCTCAGGGTTAGGTCAGTTAGCTCTTAGCTAAATCAGCTGAGTTTGATGGGTGTCAGTCATTTTCCCCCACCCTCACAGCCCCACTTTCAACTCCATTTTTGTATTTTCTGGAAGTGACGAGACGCTTAATGCGGCCAAGATGGCAATGGTGGTAACCGCCTACTGGGCTTCTTCAGAAATCTACAGGTGAAGCCAGGAGGTTTTTTCCATATTATATATACAGTCATTGGGGTCCTCACCTCGTCCTTAACCAGTGGTTCCCAAAATATTTTCCTTAAGGACTTCCTTGCCATTGTAAGACAAGCCAGGACCCCCAACTCCTACATGCATACACATTAAATGTGATTGTTTACAAACTTCATACATAGTTATAACTTTATTATGGAGTTTTGATTATGCTGCAGGGTGTGTTATTTTATAAATGTAAATTTTACAAACAAAAACGTGCTAACCTCATAATTTCAGCACAGACAAAACTGGGGACCCCCTGCAATTTTGAGGGGACCCCAATTTGGGAACCACTGTCAATGACAATGTGTAGCCATATAGCGGTTTGATCTAAAACAAACACCAGTCACATTCAGAGCAGATTTGAACTTTGATTATAAATAAATAAATCTGTCAATTGAACAGATTATTGTGCACCTTCTTATGTCTTGTAGGCAGTATGAACTTTCATAAAGGAACTCAGTCAGCACTTCTGAGTAATTGACCCCCGAACTCTCCACTGCAGGGCTGCCAACTTTTTAAAAAGTGAGATTTAATTCCATGTCTATGAATGTCTGAGTGTGTTTGTTAGATGCAGTTGGGTATTTATTGATCTTTGAACTAAGAGCTAACAGTGTTATATCTGATATTCACAACCTGGCTTACCTGCAAAGCCATCAGGATTGCGAGTGACCCCACTCACCCATCTCACTGCCTCTTCAGCCTGCTATCGTCACAAAGGAGATTGAGGAGTCCCTGAGCCAGAACCAGCAGGTCAAAGGACACTTTTACTCACCAGGCAGTGAGGAGGCTGAGCTCCCTTCCTGTTCTGCCCTGTTCGTTTGTAAATTCCTCTTCTGCTCAAACATACAGTGTATGTCTATGTATATCAAAAGTTGATACAAAAATATTCAAACAGTATTGCAGCTTTAAGTGGGATAACTTGCACAATTGGTTGCTGCCAAATACCTTTTAGCCCTATTGTGCATGAGGAAACTGAAGAATCTCAATTAAAAATGATTTGGGGTTTTATTTTTTATTTCAATGGTGTTTTTTACATTAGATATAATGTAGCCTAAAATCGTCTTGTGCATATTGTATGGGTAGCAGTAGCTCAGGAGGTAGAGCAGGTTGTCCAGTAATTGGAGGGTTGCAGGATCAATTCCAGCTCCCTCCAGGAAATTCTGCTGTTGTGTCCTTGGGCAAGACTCTTAACCCACCTTGCCTTCTGGTGGTGGTCGGAGGGACTGATGGCGCCTGTGCTCGGCAGCCTCGCCTCTGCCAGTGTGCCCCAAGGCAGCTGTAGCTACAATGTAGCTCATCACCATCCATCCATCCATTTTCTCCCGCTTATCCGGAGTCGGGTCGCGGGGGCAGCAGCTTAAGGAGGGAAGCCCAGACCTCCCTCTCCCCAGCCACTTGGGCCAGCTCCTCCGGGGGAATCCCAAGGCGTTCCCAGGCCAGCCGAGAGACATAATCTCTCCAGCGTGTCCTGGGTCTTCCTTTGGGTCTCCTCCCGGTTGGACGTGCCCGGAAAACCTCACCAGGGAGGCGTCCAGGAGGCATCCTAATCAGATGCCCAAGCCACCTCAACTGGCTCTTCTCGATGTGGAGGAGCAGCGGGTCTACTCCGAGCCCCTCCCGGATGACCGAGCTCCTCACCCTATCTCTAAGGGAGAGCCCAGCCACCCTGCGAAGAAAACTCATTTTGGCCGCTTGTATCCGCAATCTCGTTCTTTCGGTCACTACCCAAAGCTCGTGACCATAGGTGAGGGTAGGAACGTAGATCGACCGGTAAATTGAGAGCTTCGCCTTTCGACTCAGCTCTCTCTTCACCACGACAGACCGGTACAACGCCCCCATCACTGCAGATGCAGCACCAATCCGCCTGTCGATCTCACGCTCCACCCTTCCCTCACTCGTGAACAAGACCCCGAGATACTTAAACTCCTCCACTTGGGGCAGGACCTCGTCCCTGACCTGGAGAAGGCATTCTACCCTTTTCCGACTCAAGACCATGGTCTCGGATTTAGAGGAGCTGATTCTCATCCCAGCTGCTTCACACCCGGCTGTGAACTGCTCCAGCGAAAGCCGGAGATCACGTTCTGACGAAGCCAACAGGACCACATCATCTGCAAAAAGCAGAGACCTGATCCTTAGGCCACCAAAACGGCTCATCACCATCAGTGTGTGAATGTGTGTGTGAATGGATGAACTGTATTGTAAAGCGCTTTGGAGTCCTCTGACTCTGAAAGGCTCTATACAAGTGAAGGTCATTTATCATTATTTAGTTGATTTTCCTTTTTCTTAACCCTTGGAGGTCCCTTAGTACATTTTTTGTTTTTTTTACAATGCAGCTTTTTTAATAACACCTGGCAATGAAGGGGTTAAATCTAAAAAACATACATATTTTATTCTGTTTAGTGAGCGCTGAAGCAAAGGATGGAATCTGTGTAAAAAAAATCAGACTTATGAAATATTATAGAATTTTAATGACACCTTTTGATCAAGGACATTTTTTGTGCTAAGGGTACCCAATGTTACTTTTAAAGGGACCTCCGAGGGTTAAACTCCTTGATGAATAAAACATTGTAGATAAAAAACAAAGTCGAGAACAAGACTAGGGCAAGATTCTGACAGATATTACATTATATTTATGTTTTTACAAGCTGAATAAAAGGAAATCAGATGGAGAGTAAAGTTCTTCTACATCCACTTTATGGAAGCATTTCTGCCACTGCTTCCTGGTTGATGCTGGAGATAAGAATGCACCAGAACAATTCATTAAACAGCTTATAGGCAGAAAGAAACAGGAAGTTTTTCAGGATGTGAATTTTAGAAAATTGAAGTTTGGCCGAAACTGTAATGTGTTTGGAATGAGCCCGTATAGAACGAGGAAATGGGAAGAGGGCCTGTAAACGGCTGGTGTCCAAAACTGGATGCCATGTTTATCATTTGTTAGGTTTGTAGGATCACAGGTTTTGCAGCATTTTTGTGTGTTTGGTATAAAAACTTCTAAACTACGTATCTCACTAGCTGACGGCCTCAGAGGTGCAAAGAAGGTCTCCCTCCTACAAGAGCAGGTATGATCAGACAGCCGGTTATTACATCCCAGCATGTATGTTTGTAGTGTTATAATTATTAATTACCAGTGATTCAAATTGTTTTTTTTCATGATTCAGACTATTTTAGGCTCAAATTTAGAATTTACCAATTACTCCAGTTATGATTCAAGATTGAAATATTTTTATAATTATTTTTCTTTCAACAGAAAAAGTCCAAATCTAAAATAAAACACTTTTTAAACCTAATTAAACTTTCTTATTTAAAGCTTATAAAAGAGAAATTTTGTGTTTAATCTACATATTAAATCTCGTTTGTTGGGAAGTTGTGTTTTTAAATACTTCGTTTGTTTCAGGTTTGTCTGGTTCTCTTTGATTTTGGATCAGATGGCAAACAAAAACCATGAATGGAGCAGTGGTCTCTGTGGCTGCTTGAAGGATACAAAAGGATGTAAGAGACACAATTTCTACAAAATAAAAGTTTTACAATCCTCTACACTGACTACAACATCTGTACATGCATTGTTTTTCAGGTTGCTATGGTTTCTGGTGCTGCCCCTGCCTCGCCTGCACAGTTTCAGGAAACTTTGGAGAGAACGCTTGTCTCCCGATATGTGACATCCTGAGTCCTGCGATATTTTCTGCCTGTGGGCTCCCTCTGTGCGTTCCTCCTGCAGCCTTGTCTCTCAGGTCTGCCATTCGGAACAAATACGACATCAAGGTATGGAGATCAAACTGATCTGATCTAAAGTGAAGCAGAAGTGACAAAGAATTAACATGGTTGTGATGCACTGGTTGGCAGGGTACTCTCTGTAAGGACATCGCTATTTCCTGTTTCTGCGTGTGGTGCTCCTGGTGCCAGATGTATCGAGAGCTGAAACATCGCAAAAACACCACCCCCACTGCTGTCAACATGCAGTCCAATACCATAATCAATGTGCAGCCTGGTGGGATGGCTCTTCCTGGCCACTGATTATGGGATGGAATCAAACCAACAACTGGAAAAGTCAGATTTTACTCACATAACTGATTTTATGTTGTTAAAACATGCACGTATCCTACAGCGATCAGTGTTATATCACTGAAAGGTTTTGATTGAATGGTTCGTATTCATCATGAAAAATGCCATTTTACAATAATGCATCCAATTACATGTAAGTTGAAATATTACTTTAGCTGGTGACTGCTTCAGTAAGTTTGCTTTCCTGGATGAATTATATTTGAAAATGTTTCATTCAATAAAATAAAAATAAACACTTGGCTTTATTTTGTTTCATATTCACTTTTTCAAATTTATCACCTCCAATCCATCCAGTGCACTTATTTTTGCAGAGGTGTAACGTAAACTTTTACTGACCTGTTCAACCTACTAAAATTACAAGCTTAATACAAAAATAACAGGTGCAACCAAATGAATACTTTTATGGAATTTTTTTATTAACAGCCCTCAAATGCTCATGTGGAGTAAAGGAAGACAAAATCATGTAACCTTTGAGTGAAAAAGTAGTTTAGAATTTGTTTTTCATTCAGATTCAGCTTTGAATGTAACTTCTTTAATCAAATAATCTGTAAAGAAGGAAAACATTTTTCTTTTACATTGTTATAATTCCATTTCCTTCTCTACAGTCAAAAATGTCCATGTAGAATGTACAACCCGTTGTCTGAAAGGTTTCGTTTTGATGCAGATGCGTTCCGCCGTTATGAGTATTGAGCAAACTTGATGAGCTGGTTTGTAATAAATTTTCAGAGCGTTTCCGTTTCAAAAGAGAAAATAGAATGGGTTAATTACACATCCCTGAGGAGCCCCTAAGGCTCAGTTAAATGGACCTTTAAGTTTTACTTTCAACATGAACAGTTTGTGTTCCTGCACAATCCAGTTTGGCCTCTAACTGGGATGAAGCGTTTCTTCTGGAGAGGAAAATGGCCCGACTGTCCTGAGAGGTGGCAACGGCAACTTGGAACCTTCGCTGAGGCGCGATGAGTTTCTGTTTCTTTTCTGAAGAGGCCACTCTGACAGCGTGCCACCAAATGCTCCATCTTTGAGAGCTGAAGTTGATCTTGGAAAGTGCAGAAAGCATCTCAAGGTCAACTCTTCCCATGAACGGGTTTGTTCCAACAATATCTGGTCTGGGAGCCGTTATGTGGGTTTTGCATTTTCAATCCCAGTTCTTCACTTTGCCTTTTTCTACTTCCACTTCCATTTCTTTGACCGCTTTGCTTGTGTGTCCTCATCTTTGTAACCAATGAGAATCTGTATTTTTAAAGTATGATTGTGTTCAAACTCAAGTGAATAATCTTCCAACTTTAGCATCAGATTATAGTAGATTGTAGGACTGGGCGATGTGGCCTAAAATCAATATCACGGTATACTGAGGAGTTCACCTCCATAACGATAAATGAACGATAACTACATGTATGCTCAAAAACAAAAGCTGTCCACTAGATGGGGCTGTCAGCTGCATTACTGGAGGTGGTACAGCTTCTTAAAGGTACATGAACTTCACCAACCTGCACACACCTTTTCATTTTTTTATTACTGTATTTATTGACATGGAAAAAATGATATTGGTTAGTCAGAAATTTTGATAACGATAAATTTTCGATTTATCATCCAGCCGTAGTAGAATGTTTCTTAACTGCAATGAAAAAATTGTAAAGTGATCAACAGATTTCTTATTTAAAAGAGTCATCACCTATACTACCGTGGATATCTACGTCCTATTATAGTCTTTTAGACCATTAAAATAAATTGTATTGGAAAAATAAATTTAAAATGTGCTTTTCTGATCCTTTATTGTGAAGGGCATATTTTCTCACGAGATCACGCGCGATATTTCAGCTGTCTCGGACACACGCAGGACTGAGGGGCGCGTTGATTGGTGGAAGGAAGCAGGAAGCAGCTTCAGCATCTCGCTCCAAAACAACAAAAGTTATAACTGAACCCGACCTGGCAGTGACCTACGGGATCCAACCGTGTATGTACGAGTCCTCGCATGTTGTTGAGTTGGGACAAAGCAAGCTAACAGCAGGCATCGGCTCTTATGCTGTTGTGAAGATGGAATACACAAACCGATCGGAGTTTTGTCTCCCATAACACGGATTATAACATGAGTCCTCAACGGTAAGACATAATTTCTGCGTTTCACGTTATGAAATGAGCTGTGTTGTGCCGGTTTGTTCGCTGCTGGTTCATATTTGTTTATATTCGGCCTTTGTGCCGACATATAGGCCAGAACTCAAGTTCTCGTTTTGGAGTGCGCGTGCTCGTGGGGTGCATGTGAGCTGGTTGAAGAAGGCAAGATTAAACAAACGCGTCAATGTTAAATATCGGCTTCTCAGCCAGTGAAAAATCATTAGGAAACCATTAGACATTTTTTCAAGTGGAAAAGTGAAGATTTCAGGTGATGACTCCTTTAAATTTGATTCAATAAAAAGTAACAGGTGTATCACCAGGTGTCCTTTTCTTGTCCAGAACTTCCAAGTTTTTTTTAACTTTAGCAATAAAGAGAAAGGATTATTGAATTAAATTATGTTCATAATCATGAATGTTTAGCTGAATAAAAAAACGTCCCTTTTTAAAACTCTAAATGAGTTTTATTTCAGTTTTGTTTGAGGTTACTTTGGTTTGAATCTAATCAATACTCACTGGTTAGTCTAATAACGCGCTGAAGCACGTGATATTGTTGTTCAGCTTATCTGAGCAAATAAAATAATAAATCAGTCCAGATTTCTCATTTTATTGACAGTAAAATGCTTTTATGTTTTCAGCCAACGTGTATCTTCTTCTCTGACAAAAACGTTTTCCAGAACGACGAGCCTTTCACCACAACAATGAAGCTGGGAGTGCCCGCCTTGACAAAAAACCTGAGAACAAAGAAAGGAATCATTAAAGGGAAACATTCATAGAGCAGGTAAATAAACACATCAGCATTATTTGTTCATTCTAGGTAGACCGACATATCGGACCGATATTTACAGTTTTTTATACATCGGCCGATATTTGTCCTTAGTGAAGCTGATTTAAAGTCAGGCACATCTCCGGGCAGCCCGGTGCTGTTGCAGAATTTAATTTTAATGTACTTTTACGTTCACTAATAACATCTGCATAATAAATACTCTAAATTAACTTTATTTAGGTGTCTGACTTTAACACTGAGCAGTGCACAAAATTAAGATTTAACAGTTAGTTAAATTCAGAGCTCAAAAACTGATTCAGCGCCAGAAGTTTTGTGCATCAACTGATGTTATTAGTGACATTTTAGCATGAAAATAAGGTGGAAAACGTCTAGATATCGGCCAGGAAAATTAGCCCGTTAAAATCGGCAGTACATATCGGCTATCGGCTGACCGCGTCTCCTACGCCTACTCCTAACATCGGCCGACCGCGTCTCCTAAACATCGGCCGACCGCGTCTCCTAAACATCGGCCGACCGCGTCTCCTACACATCGGTTGACCGCGTCTCCTACACATCGGCCGACCGCGTCTCCTAAACATCGGCCGACCGCGTCTCCTAAACATCGGTTGACCGCGTCTCCTAAACATCGGCCGACCGCGTCTCCTACACATCGGCCGACCGCGTCTCCTAAACATCGGCCGACCGCGTCTCCTAAACATCGGCCGACCGCGTCTCCTAAACATCGGTTGACCGCGTCTCCTAAACATCGGCCGACCGCGTCTCCTACACATCGGTTGACCGCGTCTCCTACACATCGGCCGACCGCGTCTCCTAAACATCGGCCGACCGCGTCTCCTAAACATCGGTTGACCGCGTCTCCTACACATCGGCCGACCGCGTCTCCTAAACATCGGCCGACCGCGTCTCCTAAACATCGGCCGACCGCGTCTCCTAAACATCGGCCGACCGCGTCTCCTAAACATCGGCCGACCGCGTCTCCTAAACATCGGCCGACCGCGTCTCCTAAACATCGGTTGACCGCGTCTCCTAAACATCGGCCGACCGCGTCTCCTACGCATCGGTTGACCGCGTCTCCTAAGCATCGGCCGACCGCGTCTCCTACGCATCGGCCGACCGCGTCTCCTACGCATCGGCCGACCGCGTCTCCTACGCATCGGCCGACCGCGTCTCCTACGCATCGGCCGACCGCGTCTCCTACGCATCGGCCGACCGCGTCTCCTACGCATCGGCCGACCGCGTCTCCTACGCATCGGCCGACCACGTCTCCTACGCATCGGCCGACCGCGTCTCCTACACATCGGCCGACCGCGTCTCCTACACATCGGTATCGGCAATAGAAAAAACAAGAGATGTGGAAACAATAAGAAAGAAGTTTCCAGAAATCTGATTTACTTTTTAACAAATCAATAACTTCCAGTAACTATAGTGATAATCCTAAAGAACATATTATAACTAATAAATAGCCAAAAAGATTTCAGAATGTAGACTTAATTCAATATATATATATGTTAATCTTTAACATTAAATAGTATAAATTTAGTTTAAAACTCTGGTTCTTAGACATAAAATTCACCTTTTATGCTGCAGTATTTTCAAAAGTGACGTTTCTGGATCAACTTGGTAGAGAGTCTGTTTCTCCTCATCTTCAAAGTAGAGCTGAAAAAAACAACAACAGTAAATTATCTTTGGTCTTACTGTAACACAAGGATGTTTACATCTCTCTGACATAACTTTGTTTCTGCACAGATCGGTCTGAGAACAAAATCACTTGGATTTTAACTCCATCAGACATTTTACTACACATAGAGAATAAACCTCCTTGGTTAAACTTCTTAAGACCTTAAACTCAGAGGAACTAAATAGTTTATCGTTTAGGAAAAGTACATCATAAACTACCTTATATTTTTGGTCCATTTCTCTCTTTTACTTAAACATCACAAAATGAAATACCTGCAGATTGTGAGGGAGATATTTTCTGTCTGCGTCCCAAGGTGGAAGTTCTTCTCCAAACATGACGGTCAAGTGGTCTCTGAAACTAAACAAGACACAAAGATACAGAAAAGATAGAAAAAAAAACACCTAAATATTCAAATGAGCCACATTTTAGCAAACCATAAGTTAGTATATTTAAATGGCGCCCCCATGTGGCCTGATAAGCATTTTCGGGAACACTTTACAATAAGGGTCCCTTTATTAACATTAATATTAACTTAATATTAACACTAATATTAAGCAGTGATTACTTTAATAGTTTAATGCTTAATAATGCACTAAGTAACATTAATAAAGGGATGCTTATTGTAAAGTGTTACTGCATTTTCTTATTAACTCATTTCTAAAATTTTTCATTTTGTCAATCTAACAGTTGACTGATTTCTATAACTCAAATTTTCTAGTTGGTCATTATTTCCTTTTCAAAATGTCATTTCAGGAAAGACTGAAATGAAGAAGAGTTTCTTGTTTTTCTTACCAGGTGTTCTCGCAGAAGGCCGAGATAAAATCACTCTGCTGATGTTCAGGGTAGAAAAAGAGAACAGGCCAATGCAGCAGGCCCTGCTGGTCTAGGAAAACCTGGGCCCCCGTGACCTCCTGGGAGCTCAGGCCATCCAGATTCAGCTGGGCGATTGCTGCTGAAGAGCGAATATCCTCATCATCACTGTCTGAACCATGCACACATGTCCCCGCAGGCTGGAGAAGATTTATACCTCGATCCTGTCCACAGATCACACAAACACATCTGATAATCATAGATGTGATTTTATACATCATTATGTAATGAGGGGAGACTAGAGAAATAATTATGTGTTTAATCAGGATGTTTCAGGTCATGGGGAGATTTTATCTTTGTTTAAAGGTTTAAAAATAAAAAAATGTTACCTTTATAGCAACGAGAAGAGCCTCTCTCTCACCATGCAACTTCTTTTCTTTGGCCTTGGCTTTCCTGGCATCTCTCTCTGCTGTTCTCTGGACACACACACAATTATACAGGTTTAACTTGATGCACTCATCTTTTAAAACTTTCACCCACAACTCACCAACAGAAATAATAAAATAATAATACTTTGTGTTTCTCTGCTGCTGCTCTCAGCTCCTGCAGCTTCTTGTCAGTGGGGTGGACCTTTAATCCCTCATCACACCACCGGACAGCCTCTGCAAAGCTACGCAGCTCTATGCAGCACTGAGCTCCTGCAGGATCACAAACACAACCTAACACTGCCATTGTCCATGCATAACACTGAAACAGACATTTAGAATAATTGATGTCTAACTGGAATAATTTACTGTAAGCTTCCTCTGGTGTTTGGTAGTGATTGTGTTGTACTAAAAAGAGCTAATTCTCAATGCAGAAATCCCACTTCAGTGTCATTTGACCAAGTCTTTTGAATAATATAATAAAATGGAAAGAAAATAATCCCCTTTGGCTGTTTATTTGTTGTTATTTACTACTTGTGAGCAAAACATTAGATTACAGACCTCTGATCAAGGCCTTGAGGTGGTCTGGTTTGATCTTTTTTGCAGCTGCAGCATCATTCAGCGCAGATCGCATGTTACCTGTGTTTAAAAAATCAGTGCATATTTATATTCATGTCTTAACACAGAAACAGACAGAACCAACTAGAGAATGCAACATGAGACATTTGTACCCAGATGGAAGTGTGAAGCTGCTCGGTTCGTGAGAATGACAGCACTGAGCTCCTCATCCCCACATTTTATCTTCAGTGCTGCTGTGTAAGACACGACCGCCTGTTTGTAGTTCCTCTCCTTAAAATAAGCATTTCCTTCATTTTTCAGGCTTTTTGCTTGTTCTGATGAGGAAACAAAACATTGATAAACTTTATTTATGAGTAAAGACACCGTCTGTGTTCAGATAAGGACACGCTTACCTTCTGGAGGTCGGTCTTCATCGTGGATCATGGACTGGAGACATGCTAGGTCTGGGTATTCTCGTGGGTTGATGTTTTCAGGGGCTTTTTTCATAAACATGGGTATTTTATCAAACTCCTATAAGAAAAACAAAAACAGAATAAATCACAACACACCATTAACTAACGATTAGTTTATAACTGATGATGAAAGTCTGAGTTACCTCCTCCCAGCTGTCTTCATTGAAGCCCTTTTTATACCTCTGCGTCTTGAATTTGTCCATGAATTCGTCCATCCCGTCGTCGCTGTCACCCTGAACCGACTGTGACGCCATTTTGGCTCAAATTGTTGCTTAAACGCTGTTTAGTTACGTTAAAACTAATAAAAAGTATAAAATTATCAACAGAACCCGAACCCACAGCCGAAAAAACGTAAACGCAGGTTTGTTTACACATGTGTCACTGCGGTACAGCGTTTATTATAGTCCGTGCAGAAACCTAAAACTACACATTGGTTCCACTTTCAGAACAAACAACGGATGCGCTTTATTACCATTGTTTATTACTGTGGTTATCTAGGAAATTATTTTCTTTTTTTTGTTTTAAATTTAAACCAATGGAAACACTTCACGTTTATCAAAATTAAACTTGGTTTAATGCTAATTTTGTAAGCAATGTTAAAAAGGCTATCATGCAAGAAGTCACATTAACTGAAATAATTTGTGAAAAATAACACAACGCTCTTTCATTAATTAACTCATTTAGATTTAACTGGTCCATTCCTCTCCTTTTATAATAGTTGTATCTTTTTCATGGTTTTATTTACATTTATCAAGTTCATAAATAAACACAGAAATTGAGACAAGGCTATATAATAGACATGTTTATTCTTAATTTTAACTTTGAAAAAAGTGAAACAAGCTACCAGTGCCAGGAAGAAAAAAGTTATAACTATAAAGCTGTGCCTTTATTTCTCTTTATTGAAAAACAAGAAAAAAAACATTAATAAGAAAAGGAAACTGCTTAGTCAATCACCTGATCTAAACGGTATTAAATTAGCCTCCGAGAACAAAGTAAAGAACCTCGGTGTAATCTTTGACCAGGACATGTCATTCAAATCCCACGTTAAACAGGTTTGTAGGATTTCCTTTTTCCACCTTCGGAATATTGCTAAGATTAGAAGCATCCTTTCCAGGAGTGATGCTGAAAAACTGGTTCATGCATTTATTACCTCAAGGTTGGATTACTGCAATTCATTACTATCAGGAGGTCCACAGAATGTAGTCAAAAGTCTTCAGCTGGTCCAAAATGCTGCAGCTAGAGTTCTGATGAGAATTAAAAAGAGAGACCACATCTCTCCTGTTTTAGCTTCCCTACATTGGCTGCCTGTTAAATTTAGAATAGATTTTAAGATCCTCCTTCTCACATATAAAGCTCTTAATAATCAAGCTCCATCATACATCAGTGATCTGATTGTTCCATATGTTCCTAACAGAGCACTTCGCTCTCAGACTGCAGGTTTACTGGTGGTTCCTAGAATATCTAAAAGTAGGATGGGAGGCAGATCCTTTAGCTATCAGGCTCCTCTACTGTGGAACCAGCTCCCAGCGTTAGTGCGTGAGGCAGACACCTTGTCTACTTTTAAGACTAGGCTCAAAACTTTTCTATTTGATAGGGCTTATGGTTAAATTCTGATGTTAGTCCAGGTTTAGACGAGTGGGGAGCAGAGGGAGGTGGAGTGTACAGAGGGGACTACTGTCGTTAAAGACTTTTCTCCCTGGCCCTGCCTCCCACATGCCTCCATCTGAAAGGCTAGGTTATCCTGAGTTATCTCTGTAGTTATGCTGCTATAGGCTTAGACTGCTGGAGGACATACTGACCACTTTCCACACTCTGCTACTCTCTTCTACCACCACTCTCTAATTGCATTATTTCCTGTTATTTCAGCTGTTAACTTTATTTTCTCTCTAAGTGTTTTTCTCCCCAGAAGAAGCTACACTGGCGTTCTGCTGAGCTGTGGTGGCCTCATGGAGGGGGCCATCGGCTGGCACACTGCTGCCAACCACCTAACATTCTCCCTCTCCTGATATTACATCTTACTTTCTTTAACATAGAATGTGCTACTATTAGTTCACCTATTGAATTAATTATAGATTCACTCAGATAAAGACAATAAAGTTTCTCTTACTCTTACTAAATAGAACTTCTACTAAGAAATCACAGTGTAGCCATAGAAACGCTACTTGATATATGTGGTGTGTGTGTGTGTGTGTGGGTGTGCCTGTGCCTGCTCTGTCTTCTCAACCCCCAGTGAGCCGTAGCGGATGGCTGCTCATACTGAGCCAGGATCCTCTGGAGGTTTCTTCCTGTTAAAAGGGAGTTTTCCTTCCCACTGTCGCTAAATGCTTGCTTAGTATGAGGATTGTACCAACACAATGACACTAGTCAGTGTCTTGATGCAATCTGCTGGGTCCCTTATATAGGAAACTTTTTTTTTACTGATTGGCTTATGAACTGAACTGTATTGAAATGTTTACTTTGTGAAGTGCCTTGAGACGACTCTTGTCGTGATTTGGCGCTATATAAATAAACTGAATTGAATTGAATTGAATAAATCCCAGAGATCTAAAGCTAGTTTTCAACAGCAAATTTACTCTAGCTTTTAAAATAAAATGTAATTTCTAGATAAAGTCTTTAACACTCTTTGGATTTCAACCATAAAAAGCAGAAACAATAATGAACATTTTTACAGGATCAGACGTTTTGTTACACAGTTTCCACTCTTCCCAGTAGATCTAATAGTTCATCTTTACTGAGGAACATCCTCTCACCCGTCTGCTGACATACCACCTCAAACTTTGGATTCTCCTCCAAAGCCGCCTGTCCTACTACAATGACATAAGGGTAGCCCAGTCTGTTAGCATCCTTCAGCCGCTTTCCAATGGTCATGTGTGTGCGGTCATCAAGAACAACTTCACCTCTCAGATGAGGACAAGCCTCTCCCAGAGTCTGAATCAGGTCTTCTGCCAAGACTGCCGCCTCATCCACCCTACTGCCCTTCTTAGGGGGCAACACACAAACTTGGTATGGCGCGATAAGACTCGGCCAGCGGATCTCCTCCTCTGTTGACATCACCTCGATGGCTGCAGCAAGAATGCGAGTCACACCCAGACCATAGCAGCCCATCTCAGCAGTAGCAGGCTTGTTCTGGGCGTTGCTGAAGGTGGCTTTGAATATATGAGAGTACTTTTTACCCAAATAAAAGGTGTGACCTACTTCTATACCCTTTGATTCTACCAGTGAGCCAGTGTTGCACTGTGGGCAGTCGGTTCGGCCTGATGACAAAGTCTCCACATTAGCAGAGAAGGAGCAGCTCCCACAGACCAGTAGACGGTCCTCACCGATGTCTGCCGGCAGCTGAAACTCATGTGAGAGAGTACCGCCGATGTTTCCCGTGTCTGCCTGCACCTGAACGCAACGCAGACCCAACCTGGCAAAGAGGCGAGCGTATGCGTCACACACAGACTCGTACGTCTGGTTAGCAGCTTCTTCGCTCACATCAAAAGAGTACATGTCCTTCATGTAGAACTCTCTCCCTCGTAGAAGGCCAAACTTCGGCTTTGGTTCATCTCTGAACTTCCTGGTGACCTGGATTTGGAGAAGAAATCTTAATATAAATCCTGCAGCTTATAGACTAGTGACCGGAACAAGCTGAACGCTTACTTGGTAAAGAAGCAGAGGCAGCTGTTTGTAGGACAGCGTCGTCTGATGAGCAACGAGGGTCGTCACTGCCTCCTCATGGGTGGGACCCAAGCAGTAGTCCGCCCCGTGGCGGTCTTTCAGACGGAACAGCTCCTTTCCCATCAAATCCCAGCGCTCACTGGTTTTCCAGAGATCAGCTGAGCACAAACTAGGCATGTCTAGCTTCTGTCCACCGATCTCATGCATCTCTTGGTCAATCACTCTTATCTGTTGAATAAACACTCCAGTTATTATTTAAAAACAACCAAATAAAATCAATTCTACTCTGTTACATAAGTAGCTTATTTTCTACTTGAAAATATATAAACATACACTAGTCACATTTTCTGTTATTGCAATTTCTTCCAGAGTCTAGTAGTGACATTAAGATACATTTATTTTTCTTAACAAAAGCAAAAATAAATTTTCTTTAAAGCCACACTATGCAACTTTTTCATATTTAAAATTTTTTTTTTGAGCCAGTATGTGCTGAAATGACCCTTTACAGGGTTAATGAAATGTCAATGAGACCCCCACCACCCTCTGTGGCCAGAATATCGCACTTGCAACTTCAGAGTCCCTGTTGGACTTAGAAAAAAAGGAGCTTAAATGCCTGGCGCTGCAGTCTGCTTCCAGCATGTTTTAGATCATGAACACAGCTGCTTTGTTTGATTTAGTGATGAACCGCTCCTGTAGACACTAATGAAGGCTGAGGAGACGTTTCAGCAGTTAGATTAAGGTGTTAAAAAGACGAACGCACAGCGAGGAGAGTTTTACTTTCATTTTTACTAACTGGACACTAGGGGGTGCTAAAAGCAAGCTAAAACTGTCAAGTGTACCTTTAATTACAATAAAACGTGCACATAATCTTTCAAACCCACACTTTACAGTCAAGGTGACATTATCTTATTGAGATTCCTCATCCAGCTCCACGCAAACAAATCTTGTTGCTAAAAAGTTGTTTTAATGTAAATATTCAACACAACCTGCTTTATTGCATTGGTAAATTTAGCTTCTTTGGAGCTGGCATATTTTCCCAGATACTTAGGCTTCCTCCTACAGGTTAAGTGGAGACTAAATTGTCCCTAGATGTGAGAGAGTGTGACTTTATGTCCCTGTGATTGACTGCATGGGGACTTGTCCAGGGTGTCCCCCACCTCAAGCCAGATAGAGTTAGGCACCAGTTCCCTGTGACCCTACTGAGGAATAAGCATTTAGGATGATGACTTTATTACAGAATGCCATGGAGCAACAAAAACAACTTTGTCCTCAGACCTCTGCAGGATACATTTCTTTTATTTTTAAGCATAAAAAAACGATGACCACGATAAAAACAACAGAAACAGTTGCTCAATAACACTTTAATGCAAATGAAAACCTACCAGTTTTTCCATGGAGCGCACGGTGGCAGGAAGGTAGTAGTAGCACCCTGGGTTGGATGGATGGATGAGCCCAGCCTGCTGCATGAGTCTCTGGCTCTTACAGGTCAAATCCCCCGCCAGCCGGCTCTCCTGACCCACATCACGCAGATTCGAGGGCTGGTAGAGACGAGACACCAGCAGCCTCGGGTGGACACGAGCGGAGGAAGGGGACGCAGAGACGGCTGCATGCTCAGCCTGACCTGAATGGAGTCTTTTTGGAAGAAAAAAAGCTCCACGGAGGTTATAAAAAGCTCTCCTCCAGGTCTTGTGGATCGCTGGCTCCATCATGACATTCAAGTGGTGTGCAGAAGTCCAGCAGAAAATAGCAACTACAAATGTTAGCTTTCTAAGTTAGCACAAATAACGATATTAGCGCTGAAGCCAAACACAAGAGTCACATTGAGACAAAGAAAGTGTGGTTTCTTCAGTTAATAATTAATTCATGTAAGAGAATGACATAACGACAGTTGCAAACTACAAACACATCACAGTCTTTGCTAAACTCCGCTCCGCTTCCGCTTTCCTTTCCGTTGAGCTGCGCACCAGAGGGCGTCACAGCGCCGCCTACAGGCAGGGCGTGAACAGGCCAGATTTAAGGAATGGTTCAAACATTTTTTAACAGCTGATTTCTGTGTTTTCGTTTCTTTCCCGTGTTATATAGCAACAAAATTACAAATTAGATTTCCATTTTCTCAAATCAAATCTAAAAAGGTTATATCAGTTTATGTAAGAGTATATATTTAAACCTCTGCACTGTTATCAGTTTTACATGATTTCTGCAGAAAATTCCAATTCTGACTGGACTCCAAAAGATAGATGATAGATAGATAGATAGATAGATAGATAGATAGATAGATAGATAGATAGATAGATAGATAGATAGATAGATAGATAGATAGATAGATAGATAGATAGATAGATAGATAGATAGATAGATAGATAGATAGATAGATAGATAGATAGATAGATAGAGAGAGAGAGAGAGAGAGATGACATTGACACTGGGGTCTTCGAAGGGGTGAGTTGATGCGTATCTTCGTATTCGGGTGAATAGTTATGTTTGCTAACCAATATAGACACTGTTCTTTACTTTGTTCAAATCAAGAATCAATACAAAAACAAAAACAAAAAATCTACTATTTATTATAATATTTATTGCTCTCAATTTTTTGCTTTATTACAATCTCCTTATTTTTCCACATGTGACTATTCTGATGTAACTTCAACAAAGACCTCATTTCAGAAATTCAGAGTTAAGAACCATGAGGAGAACAACTGACGATAGTCAGATAATCTCATTTATGATAAAACTTTGCCTCAGGTGCATGAATGTTCGATCATAAGTGAGACGTTCATGTCTGTGCTTGACTTTTCTGTCTGGACCTTATCTTATATATACAGTCTTTGGTCTGGACTCCCTGGCAGCATCAGATGTAATCAAACGTCTAAGGAGATCTGGCACACAATAGGATGTTTGACTGTGGTAACAGTTTTACATGTTCTATGACACATACATACTATCTATATTACTATAATACAGGTAATTTTCATGTGTTGTTAATTACTAGACTCTGGTTTTCTGTGTTTATCATATTATCTTGTTCCGTTCCTCCCTGAGGCCATTTCTCTCAAGTGTTTTGAGTTACATATTAGTCCCTTATTAGTCGCGTTACGTTTTAGATATTTGCTGTAGCCGTCCCTTAATTTAGTGGGAACTTTTGAACCTCCATTCATCTTGTTATTACTTCCCTAGAGGACTGAAAATTTGTGTTTTCTTTTTTTAATATGCTTTTTTGTTGTACCATCCAACCTCTCTTGCAATCCTTATGTTACCACCCACTTCACAACCACTAACACCTACTAGGGCACAACATAGATGGGGGCTCGTCCGGGATTTATCTTAATTATTCCTCCAATTTAGGAGTAAGTGTTGTGAAGATAATCCCAAGGCAAGGAGGCACGACCAGTTTTAAAGGAGGCCAACATGTAATGTAATGATGATCTAATAGGAAACACATGATGCACATGTGTATCTGCTCATAACATTTTTACACATAAAACATGACATTCAATTTTATTTAAGTATTTTGACTTTTTTAGATTTTACATAAAGTAAAAAGCTTAGGCACACATTGAGTTCCCGATCTAAATTATTCATGACACAGACGTCTAAGCATTCCTGCATTGTCAAAAATTTCAAGTAAACTGCTAAAACATGACATGTTCTAAAAATCTGATTTCAAAGTAAATTTTCAGCTCAAACCTACAGATATTTAGTTTAACGTATTTCATTTTAACCAAACCAAAGAGGCTGGAATTCCTGTAGCTTAATAAAACTGTTTCCTTCCTTTTTGTAGTTTTCAGAAACCTACTCTAACTGCTATCACTCACTGTTGCTGTTTTGGTACAATTGATGAGTTTATATTGAACGCACCACTCTAATGTATATGTAATCTGTCCCTTTGTTGACATGCAGTCTGTGTTAATGCACTTTTTACTGACTTTATAGCGTTTTACACCAGCAATTTTAAACCATTATACCTCCCAAACACACACACACACGCACACACACACACACCTGATAACATGAGCCATCCTCCTGTCCACCTACTTCAGAGAGACCAAAGATGCACGCCCTGATGTCCTTCTGAGACAATTAGGTTTGTGTCTGTTCTGTCCGTTTATGCTGCGGCTCTCTTTGAAATGTTTAGCTCCCAGAAAAAAGGGCGACTGTATGTCTCAGTGAGATATGAACAACTGCATTAGGACAGATTCTATCGCCCAACTTTGCATCGTCATGTTTGTTTTTATCCTCAACAGCAGAGTTGCTCTGAACAAAACTTGCTCAAAAATGTCTTGAAAAGTAATAAAACATGCTTTCCAGGAATGATAGGTGATACCAGAACACCAAAGTCTCTCTCTTCTAACTGATTTAAATGATAATGATAAATGACCCGCACTTGTATAGCGCCTTTCAGAGTCAGAGGACTCCAAAGCGCAGAGCCACACCAAAGCCAGCCTGAACAGGTGAGTTCTCAGCTGCTCTTTAAAGGAGACCACTGAGTCCACTGATCTCAGGCTCAGGGGGAGAGAGTTCCAGAGTCTGGGGGCCACAGCAGCAAATGATCTGTCACCTTTGGTCTTTAGCCTGGTGCGCTGCACAACCAGTAGGCTTTGATCACTGGACCTCAGGGACCTGCTGGGGGTGTAGGGACTGAGAATATCACCAATGTATGATGGTGCTTGTCCATGTAAGGTCCCAAAAACCAGAACCAGGATCTTGAAATGAACCCTAAAGTTAACCGGCAGCCAGTGAAGCTGGAAGAGGAGCGGGGTGACGTGGGTATGCTTGGAGGACTTGGTCAGCAGCCTAGCACAGGAATTCTGAACCACCTGTAGACGATTCAGGGAGGTTTTGCTCAGACAAGTGAAAAGCGAGTTGCAGTAGTTTAAGCGTGAGGAGATGAAGGTGTGGATAACAATCTCAAGTTCAGAGTGGGACAGAATGGATTCATCTTAGCAATGTTCCTGAGATGGAAGAAGGAACAAGAGAACTGACATGAGAATCCAGGGTGAGAGCTGGGTCAAAGGTCACACCAAGATTCCTGACAGAGGGTTTGGTGTGAGAAGCAAGCTGACCAAGAAAGTCTCTGTACAGTTGAATGTCATCTGCGTAAAGATGGTATGCAATTCCTTTAAAAGAGCTCAGCATGTGCTGGACAGGGAGCAGCAGGCAGAGGAGGAACAGTAGAGGGCCCAGCACAGAACCTTGTGGGACACCATGGGCGAGGCAGGTGGTGGAGGACCGAAACTTGGAGACATCCACAGAGAAGGAATGCTCAGACAGATAAGAGGAGAACCATTCCAGAGCAGTTCCTGATAAGCCTCCCCAGTCTCTCAGCCTATCCAGTAGCAGGTGATGGTCAAAAGTGTCATAGGCTGCAGTCAGGTCCAGCAGAACCAGAACAGAACAGTCCCCTGCATCGCTGTGAGTCAGAAGGTCATTAGAGACCCTGAGAAGAGCTGCTTCAGTAGAATGAGTTCTACGGAAACCTGACTGGAAACTATGGTAGATGTTATGTTCATCAAGAGCAGCTGTGAGTTGTTTAGCCACAACCTTTTCCAAGATCTTGGAGATGAATGGTGGTTTAGAGATGGGTCTGAAGCTGCTATGGAGAGATGGATCAAGATTGTGTTTTTTGAGAAGCAGATGGATTACAGCGTTCTCAAAATAAGCAGGAACCTGACCAGAGACAAGGGAAGCATTAATTACAGAGAGCACACTGGGACCGATGGACTGAAAAGCATTTTTAAACAAAGATGAGGGTAAGATGTCGAGAGGACATGCAGAGGTTTTCATAGAGTTAACTAGTCTGGTTAGTTCAGGCAAAGAAACAGGAGCAAAACTATCTAGGATGATGGGTCGGGCTGGAGTCGGAGGAGGCAGAGATAAAGCTGAAGGAGAGATGCTAGATCTAACCTTATTAACTTTATCAGGATATATATATATATATGTATATAATATAATATGTTTTTCAAAGTTTATTTGGACACAAAAAATCCTGTAAGTTGTTTTTGTTTGCGCAGGAACACCCTGTCATTATTCCCAAATAAACAACTTCAGAGACGTTCCAAGAGGAACCTGCTCTAAACGATGGAAGTGAAATGTCGAGTTTCTCATCAGCAGATTCATAATGACTGCATGATGAACTGTCAACATTGATTTTTGCTCCTCTTTAGGCCCAAACTGCTATAAAATGAAGGATGACATGGCCATCAGAGTGTCGTAAACACAGAAAACATCTGTCTGGCTGCAGGAGGAATCACTTTGGATCCTTTAATTAGCCATGCATTGTCGTGAGACTCGGGGCTATCTGGGTCTGAGGAGGCTGCACCTCATTTAATATGATGAGGGTTGTAAAAGGTTGTAGGTCGTTAGTCTGTTTTAGAGGTCTGCAATCGGAGATTGCGGAGATAAACGGAAGCATAAAAAGAATGCATGGGTGTGTTTGTGTGTCACAGGGATGGGCAAAGGGACAGTAAGTGGGAGGTGGACTGTATATAACACACAAAGACTCAACCGATGGCAGTGTAGAAAGGGCCAGAGCAGAGCAAGAGACAGAGCCGCTGCAGAGGGTTTAGGAGACCAAACAGCCTAAAACAGACAGTCAGGAGTCCAGCATGCGTGCCCTGGTGGTTCTCCCTCTACTCCTGTGTGTGGTGGTGTGTGTGCATCAGGCCCGGGCAGATGTGAGAGCAGTGAAGCTGTGCGGTCGAGAGTTCCTGAGAGCAGTCGTCTACACCTGCGGAGGCTCCCGTTGGAGGAGATTCTTCAGCGATCCAGAGATGGATGGTGAGAAAATTCTGACCTTTCATGATTCAAAGCAGATTTTGTGTCTTTGATCCGTTTTGCAGATGCAAAAAACTTCAGATCACAACTTTTTAAAAACTTTCTCTGGTAAAAAAAAAAAAAAAAAAAAAGCCATGTCATGATTTCCACTAAAGTGCTTTTATTTTGGAAATCTAATTTGCAAAAAAATTAAGCAATATTTGCAGACACACTTTGATTATTTGGGGCACATTTGCTGCCGTTTTTGATGTTGTATAAAGCAGAAATATCACCAATAATATGTTTGAATATTTATTTAGAATCCACTTTATTTTTTAGGTTACATTCAAGTTAATTAATGCCACAAATAACATACTAGTAAGTTTATACATGCTGCAAAATGGTAAAAATCCTTTCATCAAGCTGCTTTCTTCATGCTGTTGTGAATAGAATAGAATAAAAAAAAACTCTTTATTGTCACTCAGCGGGGAAATTTTGGTGTCAGAGCAATTAGTCACAGGAGCAAAAAGTAGAGTAAAAACTAAAGACTAAAGACTAAGATTAAAGCGTAAACAACAAGAAAACATAAAGCAGAAATGCTGAATATATAGACATTTTAAGAAATAAAATATAAAAACACCATTAAAAAAGATGGCAGCGAGAATGGGTGTTTACTGTATTAACTGTCTGTCTGCAGGGCTGTGGGTGTGCAGGCAGACAGGTGTCTCCACACAGAGACGTGTTCAGTCTTATTATAGCAGAAGAGGCCGTCTGTCATTGTTAAAATGCTGGAGGCGTGCGCTCTCGGGGCCATCCCTCCTCTGTCAGACAAATCCAGTTAGCATATCAGTGGTGATGATTAGAAGAAGGAAACCGACGCTGCGGCGGACAAATGCCTCAGAGCTAATCGCTGCAGTCATTTAGGGACAATCATCAATCAGACTCATGGAAACAGATGTCAAAAAGTACTTGGAACCTACATCAACAATGCAGCTGATTGAATTTATCAATTTAATTCAAACTTTCCATAGACGAGAACATCAGCGGTAAAAGGAGATGCAATATATATATATATATATATATATATATATATATATATATATATATATTCCCTTTTGTAACGTTTTTATGTTTTTTTTGCTCCAGGTCAGCCTGCAGATGAGCAGAACAGCTTGGAAAGCCTTAGCAGTCCTGAATATGAGCAGAGCAAACGGGACATTAATAATGCCGTGACCAACATGTGCTGTCAGGTGGGCTGCAGGAAGAGCGACCTCTCTTACCTCTGCTGAAGACCTCCTAAAGGACTCTCCTGTCTTGCATCATCATTACTAAAAACACAAATCTGAGGAATCTCACGCTGTCCTGCACTTGTACATGTGAATGTGGAACGTCTTTTAAATTGTGTGTTTGAACCCAAACTGGAGAACGTGTTAAAAATGTGTTTAATTATATTTTAGATGGAGATGTTATTAAAGCATGCAGGACTGATGACTCAGATTGTGTCGTTTTCTGACTAAATCCAAAGATTTTCTGTTTTAAAGCTGACTTGTACTCTAATCATTTTACAAATGTCAAATAAATGTTCTTGCACTAGGCTCGCATGTCTGTGTTCTTTTAGACAGTAAGTTTTTTCTGTGGAGGGATATAATCTTCAGTGGTGCCCCCAAGGGGTGGCCAGGGGTGGCAACTTTGCAGTTATATGGTCTCTGTCGCCCTCTAGAGGCTTGCTGCGTAACATCACTGTTGTAACATTAAATCTCTCTCTGGGGCATAAGAGGCATGTTTACATTCCTAATGTCAGGCAAAACAACAAAAACAAACTTTTCCACCTCCACACGTTGAATAAATAGTTTTATCAGGACTGTATAACAACTTTATGCCCGACCAAACACAATAACCCCGGTGAAATCATTTATTACTTACCTAGCCATTAGCAGCACAGCTAGGTTAGAGTCCGTAGTTCATGCTGTTCTTTCTAAAAGAGCTCTCCAGCGAGGAAAAGATGGTCCAATAATAACTCTGGTCTTTGCTCTTGCTCTATCACGTTCTTCTTTTCTTTTCCTAGATTCCTCTGATAAGGGATTTCTAGCTTTCTTTGGTGAATCTGCCGCTGCTACAGCGAGTCTACGTTATACAATTATGGCAAGCCAAAGGGATAAATAAAATGTGCATTCTAAACTTGCATTATGTCCTCCAAAACGCTCGTTCAAGACGCTCATTTTGGCGGACATAACGCACGTTTAGAACGCGCGCTTTTTTTATCCCTTTGGCTTGCTATATACTGCCGTAAAACAACACCCAGTCAGTACATCCTGCAGCTACCCGATGCACAAAAACTGTATAGTGCAGTAAACAGACGTGGGACCCCCAACACTATCACAGGTATGAAAATGAACATGATAGATAATATATGATGCAAAAACTTTACAAAAAAGCATAATTTTAAGGTGTAAAAGTTTAATGAATAAATAATCAGAATTAAAAAAAATGTTTATGTCGCTGCTGCTCGCCATTTTCAAAACAAGTTTCAATCACCAGAGTTTTTGTGGATGTTTTAGTGAAGAAACAACAGGTGAATTAAACTGTTCTGAAATTTTAAAACAAATGTTGAAACAAAACAACTTATCAAATAACTGTTTCAAAAGGTTTTTTTTGTTTAAATGTTTGTGTTTCTGAAATTTGACGTAAGTGTGTTGGACGCACCTTGTTTTATTTTTATGAAAATGAATAAAGGAGCATTTATTCCATCACCACAGGCTAAACTTTCCCAGAGTTACTATGACGATCAATTTGGTGTGCCACCCCAAATTTTCTCAGGCCCCATGGCCACCCCTATGAAACCTTTCTGGGGGACGCCAGCCACTGGTCATCGTGTCATCAGATCACGAACAAAACTTGAGTTCTGAACAGAATTGAGAAACACTTCTGTTGATGTTAATCTGCACAATCATTCAGCAGCTAATTAAAGGTGCATCTAAAAGTAGTTATGTTAGCCCAGGAAGTGTCTCGAAATGAAAGGTGATGAGTCATTACTGCTAGTCTTAATGTGGAATGCACATAAATGCAAAGAACTATACAGGAATTCGTCCTTCGTTGAGCTACTTTCCTAGCCTGGCAAGCCATCCTACTTTCCAGGATAATCCATAAAAGTCTGCAGGGAATTATAATCTTAGAAACAAAACACTGGTGCTTTCTTCTTGCAAGAGTTTTATTGTGCAAAAAGCTCCATAAATCACTTCAAATCAGCGAGAGAAAGCTTTTGTTTTCTCTAATCTCAGGTATCAATGTGCATCAGATTAGTCAAGCAGAGCCGTGCTGCTATTACTATTATTGTTGTTTGGCAAACGCATATTTTACAGTCAAGAACGTAGTCCACCTGAATGTTTTTAAAGTCACGATTAAATTCAGAATTGACTTTTGACCACTAAAGGTGAGAAAGAAAATCCTGACTAAAGTTGCCCCGAGTTTATTTCACTTATTTGTTTAGGAAAAGGTTACAAAATTCCCAGATTAAACTAAAAAACTGAGGTCCACAAAGATAATCTTTTTATGCATGTTTATTTACAAAAACATGAGAGGTGGACTGCTTCATCTGCATGGCCTTGAGTCATAATAAAACAAAATATGACCTTAACAGCCCCTCTGGCCTGTCGTGTGCTTTTCTCTGAGCCAATCTGATAAAAACAACTTGAGAGTAAAAATCCTGTAATGGACAAAAAAAGTGAGTCAGCATAAATGCCTGAATGAGCTGGAACTGCTTTCATCATAGCTAGTGGCTAATATGGTAAATGGCCTCTATTTGATATATCACCTTCTAGAATCCTAGACCCCCCAAGGCACTTTACAACACAATCAGGCATTCACCCATGCACAGCCTGGTGGTGATGAGCTACATCGTAGCTACAGCTGCCCTGGGGCGCACTGACAGACGTGAGGCTGCCTAGCACTGGCGCCACCGGTTCCTCCGACCACCACCAGCAGGTACGGTGGGAGTAACGTCTACAACCTTCCAATTATGGGGCGGACACTTAACTCCTCTGCATCCATCCATTGTCTATACCTGCTTATCCACACATGGTCGCGGGGGGCTGGTGCCTAGCAGCCTTCGGGCATGCAGGCAGGATGTACAGGTTGCCAGTCCATCACAGGGCAACACAGAGACACAGGACAAACACCATGCACACAATTTTAGAGACCGATCAATGTGACAGTCATCTTTTTTGGACTGTAGGAGGAAGCTGGAGTACCCGGAGAGAAGCCACGCATGCACAGGGAGAACATGCAAACTCCATGCAGAGGGACCCCAGGCTGGGATGCGAACCCAAGGAAACAGCGCTGACCACTGCGCAGCTCCTCTGCACCTGTCACCCCTAATATGGTCTAAAACGATGAAAATAAAGAACATTTAAAATAAAACAGCAACAACAAGCATCCAGTTATAACTTTTATTGGGTTTGGAAAGAAGCAAACTAAGTTCCTCGGATCTTTTTAGCATCGTAATGTTCTGTACAAACAGCTTGCACGTGTTTGAGGTTAACGGTACAGAATGAAAAAGCATTCTGGCTCCTAGCACACATAAACACACTCCCTGCTCTCCTCGTAATGATAACACAAGGTAAGTGACATTCAGCACAAGTCGTTTCAGCACCACCTATCACCAAACCAGCTCCATCCTTCAGTGATGACCCATCACAGAGACGAAGAGCTGGAAACAGAACTCTGACACCCTAAAAGGGTCTTTGAAAAAACACGTTTGGTGATAGATGATGGGGTAGAGACTGTTGCACTGAAAGCTTCACAATTCATAAGAACAATGAAACATCCTGTCAGACATGTTGTCATCCGGTCAACATGGAAAAAACAAGACAAACCAAAGAACAAGCAGGAGCTAAATGGCACCAATCATTCATCACTGCCTCACTTTTAAAATTGGATGTAACAGAAACGTCAGATCAGAACAAAGATTTCATTAACGGCACGGTCCAGATCTGAAATCACAACAAAGAGTTCTGAAACAAACAATCTCCATTTAAAAGTACTGAATACTCTGAGTACTGCTGCGAGATTAAAGTTTTCCCCAAATTCAGCCACAAGAATGCGATTGGTTACATTTAGCAGAATGCAGACACACACGCTACAGTACACAGATTTCTGACTACACGTCACACACACTTTGTTCTTCATGTCGAGTTTCAGAGCATTCAGGAGGTTGAACATCATCAGCACAGTGATTTTTTTCACATCGTTAAACAAGATATATTTTTGTTATTTTTATGCATTTTAAAAATATTAATTTTTATCCTTCTGTGACTGTTTGGGGTACACACACACACACACACACACACATGTAAAATACAAAAAAGATAAACAACAAAAAACAAAACGTTTTGGTCACTTACTCTTGTCTCACAACTTCATTCAAATCGCGTCATCTCACAGAGACCGTTACATTTATGACAAATAAAGCCGCGAATCGAAGCGCTGGTAGTGCACGTGATATATTCTGGGAGTTCAGGTACCAGTGAGGTGAATAAAAACAGAAGATGAGCTTAACTGGTGAATTATGGTCAAAGGTGATTGAGATTATGGTTAGAATAAAGAATCAAACTCGTCCCAGTAAACAAATCCTGTTCAAGTAATGGTACCACGGTCACCAAATGTCGTCACTGCAGCTGACAAAAAACAGACGGTTTTAAAGAATCAGCTCGACATTCGGGGAAAAGCAGAATCCATCCAATGTGTGCTAAAGCACAAAGCTTCACGTTAGCTTATCTTAGCATAAAGACTGTAAACAAAATACAAAAGAAAACATTGAACCCAATCCACATGTTTTCACTCTGAACTTACAACCATTAATATCAGTGATAACATGTTGGTGGTGCAATATTTAATTTTGTTTTATCGGACAATGAGCACTTAGTAAAATGAAAAAGTCCTGGTAAAAACAGGATTATTTGTACGGGTGGATTATTTAACAGCATGCCCATTATTTAGTCTCTACATCTAAAAATCCACTAAACTTTAGAAACTTTAAAGGTTGAATATGGAACCCGGACACGATGGCGACATCGAGTGTTCAGGGGTGGTATTGCAACAACAGAACTAATTTTCCAGCCGTCGGGATGTTGGTTCACTGCTGATACGTGACCAGCCAGCACCATGTCCAGTGACGAATCGTTCAGGGTAAGGACTCATTTCTTCTAATAAGTTTATTTTACAACAGTTTTTACCGTAAGAATATCTTCTGGGCTCAGAAGCAGCTGCTTGACTTGTCAAGTCCACCATTTTGCACAGTCCCTGCCTCGCCTTGACGAGCGGACCTTTTACCGCAACGGCGCCCTCTAGTGGCTGGTAGATGTAAACATAAACTAGTGTCGTGCCCATCAAAATAAATTTTTTATTTAAATGTAGCTTTTAAAGGATACCCTTTAGATTCATTCTGCATACCTCTTTTTAAAAATATAGCTTTTTATTAAATTGTTCCATATTCCACCTTTAAGGTGCATGTTACAACTTGATATTAATAATTTACCATGAAAGAGGCTTATATCTCTTTTATTGATATTTAAACTTGGAAAAATGAAAAGAAGCACAGGTGTGTTAACGAGGGCTGCATTCCATTTAGAAAAACTCTGTCGGTAAGCAATCTTTTGCAGAACAAACTCATGTAGCTGCAGAAGTGGAACGCAGCTCTCACTGACACACCTGTCTAGGCCTAATGGGAGTTTTGCTGCTGGTGGTAAGTAATTATTCAACTAAACCCAGTCTTTATGCTAAGTGAACTGTTTCCAGGCAGCTACAAAAACGACGGATCACTTGAATCTGGAGCATCTTCAAAAATGTCAAACTTTTCACGGTGTAAAGCTTTTATTTTGAAAGTTTAATTTCTCCTAAACCAGCCAGCCCCAGTAAAACCTGTACTGGTTGCTGCTGTGGCTCCGCTCAGAGTCGTTCAGCTGCTTCCCAGCCAGCGTCTGATTCTGTGGATGTAACCACCAGCAGGGATAAAACTGACTCAGGACCAGTCAAACTCATGAGTACAAGCGGCTGAAGGACCCTGAGATAAACCAGTAAACAAGTACAGGATAATGGGTCTGCTGGTTAGATCAAACTTTCAAAATAAAACATAAACATTTAAAAAAGGTGGAGTTTGTCTAACTCTACAATAACACTGCTTTCACAAAGCATAAAACAGCATCCAGGAAGATATTTATCATTTTCTTTAAATTACCCCCCACCCCCACCGCCCATATATAGCTCAAATCTTCTGTTGCACTTAAAAAATTATATCTGAAATCAATTCAAAAATTATACCTTATACTGTACACAGGTTACCCAACTACACAGATAACAAAAAGAGAGAGAATTCAAATATACACGTAAGGGTTCTGATACCATTCAAATTCTATTCATATACAGAATCACATGTTTTATACAACAAATCATCGTCTTCAATAAATAAAAATAGAATGCTGTCATGTACTCTGGTGTCTAACACTGCTGTCCCGGGAACAACAGAGAGGCTATTCAACAATACAAGGAAAACACTGAACGCCCTTTAAGATACATGTTACTGGTTTAAAATGACACTTTTTACACATCTTTTGTTCTGAAGGAAACATTTTTTTTATTTTATTTTGAAACCAGTGAATTGACTCATCGCTGCAGCTGCCTCACAGGCTAAAATCAAAGAGATGTCAGTCACATGACCCTGTAGTACCCGTGAATAACGCGTTTTATGCAGCTAATTGACTCATTTAAATCCTCTAAAACCCAGTCCAATATTCTTTGTTTGAGTTTGTGTTTTCTGTCAGGCAGCTGCAGCTTGATTAACTCCTGCACACTTTGACCAGAGGCGTGATGGAGACAAGAGGCACAGACGTCATAGAGAAAAGGGGGGAAGGAACCCAGGAGTCTAACTGCAGCAACATGTATTATGAGATGAAAACAAATACGAGAATTACATGACCTGAAACGTTCACAATGCTAGATGCAAGTTGCTGGGGGCGCTGTGGGCCCGTCGTGTGGGTTCATGAAGGGAGAGTCCGGTGTGGATCTGTCCTCTGGTCACGGTGCCCGTCTAGGATCTACGACAGTCGTTTTGCTCATCAGTGCTGCGCTCAGTAGTGCGGGTCAGTTGTCAGCCAAGTATTTTCCTAAACGGACAACAAATAAATCAATCATATAATTCTGAGTTCTATTGTTAACATAAAAGGTGCTAGGCTTGTTGTTTTTTACACAGTTAAAGGTACAATATGTAAGAATGACATCCTGTGGTCAAATTTGGTTCCTGCAGCCAATTTTTCTAAGCAAAAAGTTACGTTCTCACTGCCGTTTCGTGAGTTTCATGGCTGTTGCCAGTTACGGATCAGCACCAGAAGATTCTAGATGACAAGTGAAGACGAGTCATACTCAGTAAGTTAATAAGTAGATAAAAATACATCGTCATAGTTGGTGTTACCACTCTTGGGTGTTTTACAGTAGGGAGCACTTACTACACTTATTATGATAATATGTCTCCGGTGTTAGAGGAAGTGTTTGCCGTCTTGCTGTTAGCTTGCTGTTGTAGCTCTGAACAAATCATTAAAGGAAGTAAAATGCCATGTTTGACTCATTATTCACATCACACACACATTTCACAGTAATATCGAGTTGTTGGTAATTGAAAAAGTAGCTCAAGATATTTTTAGAGCCGACTATTTGCTTCTAATTCACTGTTAGCATTGTTAGTATCTAGCCTTCTACACCCAATATTAGAGTAAAACAAAAAGATGCCGTGGCTTCTTAGGGGTGCAAGAAATAACTTCTGGGTCGCTCCTGTTTACTGGCTTTGGTTCTTTAAACAACTCTGGAGGTTTCTGTCTGCCGTATTGAATTACAAATGCTGGCGCTGCAGCTTTAGCTTGACGCAGACTCTGCAGCCTCACGGGCTCACAGATTATAAATAGCTACTATATCCCTCTTTTTTTTTTGAAAGAAGAAAAAAAGTGACAACCCCCCAGCCGGCTGAGAAGGAACTCTGTTTCAAAGAAACCTTCCTTCTAACATGTCTGAGACATTAGACTGTTTTGTGATTGTTTCACTGTGGAATTCTTACATATTGCTCCTTTAATGTTCAACATCTTTCCACTATTCAAGTTCTGAGAAATGTATGGGTGGGGGTTTGTGATAGGGGAAATACGATGGCTCCTCTTGAACGTTGTGTCATACAAAATTGTCCCTTTCAGGACTTTGCTAAGATGTCAGCATATTGCAACCGTTTCACTGGTGAGTGGCCTGTAAAATGGCCTGTATTTGATATAGCGCTTTCCAGATTCCTAGAACTCCCCAAGGTGCTTTACAACACAATCAGTCATTCACCCATTCACGAACACATTCAGACACTGGTGATGAGCTACGTCGTAGCTACAGCTGCCCTGGGGCGCGCTGACAGAGGCGAGGCTGCCATACACTGGCGCCACCGGTTCCTCCGACCACCACCAGCAGGCAAGGAGGGTTAAGTGTCTTGCCCAAGGACACAATGACAGTGACAGACTGAGCGGGGCGCGAACCTGCAACCTTCTGATTACGGGGCGGGCACTTAACTCCTCTGTCACTGACTGCATGAGCATAACAGCAGGCTACCAGCTCATTGTTCACTTTATAAGTATCCTGATCAATCCTAGAGCATCAGTCGTGCCTTGTGCCACTGACCTGCAGCAAACCTCTTCTTGATGAGGGAGAATCGGTATCCTGGTCCAGCCAGTTCAATGTCGCAGCCTGATAGGTTGCTGCCCTCGCTGGTGAACTGCACCGCCAGTGGAGCCGGTTTACTGGGACCCTCTGTTAGCTGGAAACGTGCTAGCAAGGACCCTACACCTGAAGGAGGAAAGTGAGTTTAATAAGAAAAAAACACCTATTTTCTTTGGCTTCTAACTCAGCATGAGAGCTTTTATGATTTATTGATTTGATCTGTTTTTAACACATTTTATTTATCCTACTGTTGTTTTATTTGCATTTTCTTTGTAACACATGAGATTTAATTTTTCATTTATCACTTTGGTCAGAGTTGACTGTTTACGATGCTTTACAAATAAAGTTGGCTTGGCTTGATGCAATACAAACATGCCATGTGGAAAAAGTTCAATATTTTTTGTCACTCATTTCAGAAAAGTGAAACTAAAATATTAAATAGATTCACATCCAGTTAAATATTTGAGGTCGTCGGATGGTCATGCTATGTCATCAGAGCCTGCAAAGCCAGAGCCTTGATGCTGGGTGTATTTAAAGCATGAAAACTGAAGACACAGGACAAGAAATCAGTTTTTCTGACACAAAAATAGAAAAAATACATGAAAGCGTGTAAATGTTCCACATATAATCTATATAATATGTAACCACATGTCTCTGCATGGATAACAAAGTTTATAAAGTAAATGCAACACTGCTGTCAGACAGAAGGAGGCACTGATCTCCTTAAAGGGGCCCATTCCCTCGACACTTAGTACACTGAACTTTTCCACTCTGGCCTGATTAACCGTCTCCACCATCCCTGGTGATGAATCTAGTTCAGCTCCATCAGATAATACTCCAGGTGTGCCTACTTATGGTTTCAACTCAGAAACACCATCCTTTCTCTTGTTTTCATGTTTTAAATGTGCTCAATAATTATATTTAGAGTAACATGTTTATAAATCATTTTAGGGTTGTCAACTTCGATTTCTTCTATGTGTCTGACATTGTAGTTTATGCTACATTTTTTTTAGATTAGAGTTCAAAACCAAACTTCCTCACATTTCTGTAACAGCTTACCTCCGTTTTCAGATTTCTGTGAGATGTCAGGGATCTTCCAAAGGATTCTTTGCTGCTCTGCGTTCCTGTCAGAATTAAAAAAAGAAATAAACTAGAGCAGAGTCGCATAAGAAGCTCTTTGTTTTTGGGACTGTTTTACTTTCACATTTAAAACAGGAATTAAATATTTCTTGTCAATGTTTGTATTAAGGTGAAAACTACAGTTGTGTAAAGCTGTTTTATAACAAAAGCAGTATTAAAGACCAACTTTACTCATATTTTTAATACATCTGCAGTGGTCTCTAGTAGGAATGAATGAATGCCTTGGAAGTCGTACTCTGGGGAAAAAAAGCTCTGGTGCGCCTGTTTCAGGAACTAGAAATGAGTCTTATTTCCTGATATTCAGACATCTCTCCTCTGATTGGCTAACAACAACACGACTCTACCACTGACTCTGTTTGCTCTGCAACGTTGATGTTTTAGCTCCACAAATAACACAAGCCTGGAGGAGTTCTGCTGTGCGGTGGAGTTGCTAATGCTAACGGTTAGCTTCTACTAGCCGAGACGTTCTCTGCTGTTTCCTGGATGCTAATCCAACAACAGCCTTCCCCGTCGTGAGTCAAGATGGGTGAGTCCATGAATGTTAAGTGACAGTGTGACGTAGATCTGTCAGGATTTTCTAATCCTAGAGTTTCATTGTCTATTTTCTATCAGAAGCTAATGCAGATAGGTGTAGGAGACTATTTTCATGTTCAGCCTGCATGACAAATTCAGAGTAACTGATTATAATCAGAAATAATAATTGAAAAATGTTTTTTTAGTGAAGTTGACCTTTAAACCACCATTTTAAATAATCAGAGAGGACTGTACCATGCAGCCGGGGGTAAGACAGCCTGTAGTTTGGAGACGCCTCCGTCCACAGGGACGAGGAACTGGACGTTATTGAGCGCCATCGGCGTCGTCATGGCCTCCCCGTTGTATTTGTAGTCTATCCTCAGGTCAGTGCTGGTGGGCTCACACCTCCAGCTCACCGCCAGGTTCAGAGGAGTCGACTGGAGGCCCTCTGTCGATACCTACCCGCAGATCAGTGTTTGAACACATTAATTCATTTATTTAAACCCTTCTAAATCACAATCAACAGAACTGACTTTAGCTGGTTTAACCTGATACTTGAGCATGTCCACATTGTAGTAGGTTGCTTGTGGTTTCTGCTCTGACACCTTCTTTAAATGTGATATCAGGTTTGGCATGTTCACCCAGAAGTCCTTGGCATCGGACTTGGCTTGTGTGGTGGTGTCGCTGTTGGTGTGGAAAACAAAAGTCAGAGAGGAGCGCTTGTGTGGCTTTTTCAAGAGTCTTCTCTCACGATTTGTAAAAACGTAGAAATCCAAGAAAAGAAAAGTAAAAAAAAATAAATAAGTGTATTTTGACAGAAACATTTTCATTTTAAACATTACCCAAAGCACCCAAGTAGCAAAGTAATCTTTATTAATAACATTTTTATGCAACACAACACATGACCGGACGATGACTCTGCACTCAGAGTTAAAATGATTTCTGTAGTTTGCTCATCCTCTGAGTTGATGGTTTAACCCATTAAGACCCGCTGCAGCACACGAGTGAATCATAGTTATATTCATAGAAGATGCATCAGGCCTTAATGGGTTTAACAGCCTATGAATGTTTAATCAGCCCAAAGTTTGACAGCTTTAGAGCCGACGCCAAAACGCACAACGCTAAACAAGTTTGTGTTTAATCATTGTTTTTATAGTATATATTTAGTCATAAATTACTTTTTGTGTCTCAAAGACTGTAAATGTGAATTTTTACAAATTTAAAACACACAGGATGTAGAGTAAAACCCCACATCTGACTGGGTTTCAGAGGTTTGGTTAAATTATTAGAGCTTGTTAAATATTTAGGGTGAATTTTGAAGTTAGATCTTTTCATTTATCTGAGCTTGATTTGTGCTTTAGATCAATAAAACAGAAGAAGTTGTGAGTTGACAGCAGTGAGGACTTTACCAGCAGAGCAGCTGGGGGTTAGGCAGCACGTGCTCCAGTCGGCTGTAGTTGGTTATGCTGAAAGTTAGAACGGCGGGGGACGGGTTATTGGCAAAATGCCGCGTGATTCCCGCCGGAAACGATAAAACCATCTCACCTATGATCTTCACAGCACACCTGAGAGGAAGAGGAGGGGTAGATTATCCATGAATAAACTCCAGTTTGTCTAAATTCTCAGATGCCCTGGAAAACTACCATAAAAGGTTTATAAGTCACGATTTAAACATCACAAAAGTGCTGGTAGGATGAGTAACAGGCAGAATCCATAATCTGAATATGAACTTCACGTCTCTAATAAGCAGGGATGAATAAAATCAAGCTGCACAAGTGGAAAACTTCATCAGGAATAAGCTGTGATTAAAACAGGAATTTATGCAGAAATTCACAAAGAGCTTTTATATAAAACTATAATATAAAATAATAATACAAAATGAATATAAAATAGATGTAACACAGCAAAAAGGCATTTCATGAACTCTATAAATAATGCTTTTGTTATTAACAACAAAATAATAATGTTTGTGTAAAAGCTGTAGACTTTCTTATGAGTGATTTTCAGCATGTGTGTGAAAACGGTTCAATAACACTGCAGCCATTTATTTATGAGTGTGTTCAGACAATTAAAGACTAAGATCACTTGTTTTTTCAACACATTTGCAGTGATCTCTAGTGTAAGAGTCGTTCTCTGTGGGGAAAAAAACTCTCGCGCTCCTGTTTCAGGAATTAGAGCCGGAGCAGAGGTGAGCTTCAGACAGCAGGATTTGGAGTCTAATTTCCTGATTTTTGGACATCTCGTCTCTGATTGGCTAACGTGACTCTTCCACTGACTCCGTTTGCAACGTTGATGTTTTATCTCCACAAATAAAACAAGCCTGGAGGAGTTCTGCCGTGTGGTGGAGTTGCTAATGCTAACGGTTAGCTTCAACTAGCTGAGACGTTCTCTGCTGTTTCCTGGATGCTAAACCAACAACAGCCTTCCCCATCGTGAGTCAAGATGGGTGAGTCCATGAATGCTAGTTTTCAGTGTGACGTAGATCTGACTGGCTTTTCTAATCCGAGCGTTTCCCGTCTTTTTTCCATTTGCGGCTAATTTAGGAAATAGTGGTAGAAGAATATTTTCAGGTTTAGACCGCATGTGAAACTCAGACAGACCGATTAAAATTCAATAATAACAAATAAGAAACGGTTTCTTATAGGGATGCTCCGATCCGATCACGTGATCGGAAATCGGAATCGGTGATCGGAAATACTTTCTCCTTCGGCTTTTTTCCCTTCAGGCGTCGCCACAGCGAACCATCGGTCTGGGTTAAGTCCCAGTTCACAGCGGCATCTCTAACAAAAATATGGAGCCAGCCAACAGTGAAAATTACGTTAACAGAGAAATTGCCGACAACAAAACGTCGGAGTTTCTCATTCTGCAGCGCCTGAGCTGAACACGCTGGTAGCTTCGTGGTGCTGCGGGGAAAGCCTGCTGTGGCGCCGTGTATCTATGGAACCCAAAGTGTGCCACAAACACGCAACATTACGTGCGACTCTCACACGAAAAGTACACGTTTTTAACGAGCAATCAACGCGTCAACAACACATACTTTACGCGTGAAAATTTTGCGTAATTTCAACCAGCAAACAACACAAAAACAACGTGTTGTTAACACACGTGCCTCCCGGTCACGGAAACGCGCATCACTCCACAGCCGCATAATGAGGAGGTAAACAATATTGAAACATGAGCATCTCAGCTACTTTTAAATGTATTGATAATATTAACACGTTTTTTATTAATGTACTTCCTAAACAAGTGATGATTTTGGCAGATAAACTAAGGAAATGACATAAATACAGAAAAAAGACATACCTAAATAATAATAAAAAAATTAAAGTAAAACTTGGACGTGTTTTCCCTTCATTTCTTCTTTTTTAATGCTTTGCTGAAGTATCGGATCGGGACTCGGTATCGGCAGATACTCAAAATCAAATGACTCGGACTCGGGAGCAAAAAAATGTGATCGGAACATCCCTGGTTTCTTAGTTAACTTGGTCTGCAATCAATCATTAGTGCTAATGTGGCAGAAAACTATACTTAGGTCGAATCGTCTCAATAAGTGCCTTTTTAGTTTGCAGATGGAATTTTTTTAAAAGATTAAAATTCTGCTATAACAAAAATATGTGTGTGTGTGTGTGTGTGCACGCGTGTGTGTGTGTGTGTCAGGATGTACTTGCTGGGGTCGGCTCCTTTAAAGAAGGCGTTGACTGTCTCTGTGAAGGCAGCAGCTACTGGGAGTGTGTCCTGAGCGCCCATGGTGAGAGGACTAGGTCCTCGGGAGCATCCTGAAGGCAACAGAAAGAGACACAAACACATTTTAATCTAGAATAAAACATCTATAATTTACAGTGAATCAAGATTAGTTAACGTTCTTTCAACTACATGTAAAAAAATCAAACTCCTGCTTTGATTTTGAGATTACAATCTCAGTGCAAAATTAAATAAAACACACACACATGCCAATAAAAGTTCATAAATTATGATCAAAACTTTCAGGCCAAGACTTTACACTCTTCCTATCCAACAATGGAGGGAGGATATGAGAACAAAACATGAGGAAACTACAATAATGAACCAATATGCCACGTTTATCCAACATGAACACAAATACTGTGTTAGTAAAGGCGGAACGGCAAATTTTGTGCACAAAGGACACATTTCTCTCTGCTCTTTGACTGTGAAACTTCAGCATTAAGCTTGTTTACTTCAAATATCCTTCTTAGGTATGATTTTCTTCCACTGATATTTGTGAATACGCAGTGCTAGATTAGAAAAGAAGAGAGAGAGGCAGACCACTAAAAAGACATGCCATTTCCAGATGCACAGCTGAAGCGCTCTGACGAGATCAGGAGGAAGCCAGAAAGCTTAAAGATTGAACCAAAAAAAGCAAGAAGACCAACGGGGGGGAGGGATGACAAAGTGATTAGTCAAGCGCACAAAGAAAGATGAGTCTTCGATGAAAAATGAAGCTGAATGTTTTAACATCGGACATTTGAAAGCAGATGGGGAGAGGTTAAAGGTCAAAGGTTAGCATGGTGAGGGTATTGAGATGGAGGGATTGAGAGGGAGAAGGATAGAAGAAGGGCGGGGCAGTGGAGAGGGCGGAGCTTGCACAGATGAGCCTCGGAAGAGTGTAAGTGTGTGTGTGCACACTACCCTGGTGCGGAGCAAACTTACCTTCGAAGGTTAAATAAAACTTCCCTCTGTCAAACCAAACAAGGGATGGCTGGTCATTCTCTGTGTGGGGTGGAGGTGGGGTGGGGTGTAGGAGAGAAGGACGAGGAGGTATAGGGATGGAGAGGGAGGGAGGTGGGTGAGGAGGGGAGAGAAGGACAGAAGCATGAGTCTCACATGGTAGGTCTATTGGACATCATGGTGAGGTGCAATGTTGGGATGAAGACCAGGTGAGAGGGGGGATGAGGGGGGGTGGTACAGGACGCGTGATGAGATGGACGACACGGAATGGTCTTTGTGGATTCCTGCGTGCTTGAGACCAGGTATGAGCCCCGTAGGCTGAGTGAGGGTCAGACGTGAGGTTCTGGACAGAGACGAACTCCGAAACTTTCCCAAAACAAGATGCATCAAAAAGCTCATTTATTTTAGCTGTTTTTCCTACAGACGTCCGTCTCTTTAATTATAAAAGATGGCTGCTATTCCTAGAAAGGCCCAGCAGATGGCACCCGTGAGACCAAATCAGTAATTAGAAGCACAAAAAAGTGCTGCAGCCCACATTTCTGAGGGTGAATAGACGGCTATTAATCTGGTCTTCAAAAGGCCCCGAGGGGAGACCAAACTGGTAAGTGCACCTTCAAAGAGACCAAAACCAAATTTAAAAAATGAAAATGACATTTTTTTTCCTGAATTCTGCGGTCTATGAAAACACATTTATGAATATCTTTGCATAAAATCCCTCTCAGACAAAGCAATCTCAGGAGCTCTAGTATTGACCTTTTCAGTACCTTCCAGAATGAGCCGTTTCAGGGCTCTGTCACTTTAAAGGTGTCCTAGAATGCAGTTAATCAACAATCTAAAACAGAGCTTTGAGCCTCCAAAAAGCATAAGAATTTTTTTTTGGCTTTCATCTGTCCCAGGAGCCCTGATACAGGCCATTCTAAACCCCCTTACTCAGGCCTTCAGTGAAAAGAGCTGTTGACCCCTCCCACTCGGCCAGGACATGCTGATTGGTTGGTTTCCCCAGAAGGCCTCAGACACATGCAGGTTTGAGGAGGCGTGGCTCCCCCTTATGACGTGTTAAGGAAGGCTTTCTCAAAACAGGAGGTTTTCTCTCACCTTTTTCAACTTTCTAATTTACATAAAAAGTAGGTCAAACACGGCTTTGACTTTTTGGCATGCTACTGTTGACCACCCAAGCTGTCTTATTCAACAACAACAAAGAAAATGTTGGTTTACATTCTAGGTCCCTTTTAAGAAAACAAGCTGTTGCTGGCCACGCCCACTCATCCCCTGATTGGCTGCTATTAGCTGAGAGCACAGACATAAATACGTAGACGCCCCGTGGACTGGCGCTGCTTATTGGAGCTGCCATAGTGGCCGGTCGCCATCTTGGATGGGTCTCCATTCGCCCTCAGTGCATTCATTTCTACTGACGAAGGTGCTTACCCAACAAAAAAATGCATTTTATCATGCTTTTGCACAAAATCAGACATATGGTATGGCATGAGAATTAAAATATAAATATAATTAAATAAAATAAATAAAAAATTAAAATATAAAGTCCCAACAGGTAGGCTAGAAAAGTCCCACGTGATCTATTTTCAATAGTGCGCCGATTGTTGCAACCGTAGGCTGTAGAAAAAGCGGGTATAGTGCATTGACTCCAGTTGGGTTTGGAGAGTGAAGGACCCATCCAATATGGCGGTGATGCTGTTACGCTCTAGTGCCCAATGGGGTGTCTACGTATTCACGTCTATGGCTGAGAAGCTCTGATATCAGGGAGGGCCTCAGAGTAGAGTTGCTGCTCCTCCAGCCTGGAAGACGTTTGTGACATCACAAACGGGGAAATTTTGAAACAGGACATTATTCCTGATAGAACACTGACAGAAAAATTATGGTAGAGACCCACAAAAGGTGGTTTTTGCATAATATGTCCCCTTTAAGTGTTGAGAGGTTTCAGCATTTCTGGACAAATAAAAAAATAAGAAAAAATACGAATATAAAATACCATTTTCTAAGTTTTCATGGTGAACTTCATACCAAAAAGGAACACTGAACTCGTCTGCATGGTAAGCTCGGTTTTGTGTTGTTTCGTGTGCTGATAAATGAGTCACTAGTGTCGGGTGATGGAGCGAGAGCGGTGAAACACTTTATGTGGAGAACACAAAGGCAGGTGCCCTGGTGGGGGGGGCAGGGGTGGGGGTCTGGTGGTCAAGTGTGAGGGCAGATGGTGGTGTCGCAAAAAGTTTGAGAATTCGGTAAACTTGAGTCTGTGTCACACACTCTTCATACCGAGAAGGTGGCGTGAATACCAAAGAGCTGCTTGTCAGATTCAGCCTGATTATCACAGCAGACATCAGGCTTTCATCTGGCTCCATAAGTGGGACAATGTGTGTGTTTGGAATCTGTGCGGATCTCAAGAATCCACGGATGAGGAGCTCTTCAGACACTCACTGAACACACACGCACCCACGCGCGCACACACACACACACACACACACTCATGGGGGTTAAAAAATGAAAGCAAAGGTATCCGGGAGAGGCTGTGCTGCACAAAAAAAACTGTCGCATAAATAGAGATGGGAGGTTGCCATGGTGACATGGCATGACAGTCACTGGTGCACAGTCATAAAACAGAGAGAAAAGTCTCACAGGCAGACAGATGGACAAAGGAAACATTTTAGAAAACTTTTTCTAAATGAAACTTGCAGAATGTGATGATGGATTTGCTTTTCTCTCTAACAGATTTACTATTCAAAAGAATGAGTGAGAAATAAAAAGATTATGTGTAGATGGAAGAGATCAAGTCTATGCACAGTGTGTGGGAAGGTATGAGCTGGCAAAACAATGAAAATGGTTTCACTGAAAAGTGCTGCTACATCTGAGTGAAAACGGAGGTAATGAAACAACAACAGACAGCCTTTTCACAGAACGCATAATCAGGTGTGGATTTGATCATTTTTGTTCAAATAAAACCGTGTTCCAGGGTTTTCATTCCATACGATTACATCTAGAACTGTTTGCCACGATTGCATGTAGAGGTTGAGATTACATTTATTTTGAAGGGGTTCGGGCCAGTACCACACTGTGAAAGGGCGTGCTGTGACATATGTGCGTTCACAAGGAGGACGTGTTCTCCTTCAGTTAGCTGCTAGATAAGCTAAGCTAGCGGCTGAAAAAAGAAATTTGAAGATGAATCCTGCAGGAATTTATGCCTGGTTTCCTGCATCTGTCCCAGGCTGCTCCTCCTTGTGGTCCTGGTCAAGTTTGGGCGCTTAGAAGCGGCTCTAAAGGCTGATAATTCCAGCCTGAATCTCTGCATTTGTGATGCGGCATGTCCTCCTGGTTCTGCCCAGTCGTGCAACACAGGCGTCCTGCACTGCTGCACATCAATCCTGGTACTAAGCCCCAGGACTTTGAAATTTTTGAAAACCAGGGTGGAGAGGGGAAAACCTCTGAGGGCAACTCGATTTTGGCTCACTGTGCCAGGGATAACTTTCCACTATCACTCGCCAAATTCCCCTGGTTCTCTGATGCTCTCCCCTGCTAACCCCCGACTAGCATCAGCCTCTCCTTACAACGCTTCCCCCCAACACAGCTTTCTCTATTACTTGAGTTTAAGGCAGTAGTAAATAATAATAAACAGGTTTGAAATTTACAGGAGTGCACATTTTGATGACTGCAGTTCACCCAACGACCACATGGTGTGCTCTCTGCAGCACCCTCTGCAAACTAGGCAGTGCAGCTTTAATATGAAGCTTAAATCTTACGAGAAAAGCCTGTTATTGTTGTTGTTTGAAAACCTTCATTTCTTGACTTAAATATAAAACCACAAAAACACTCAGCAATGGCTTTCATCATCAGTATACAGCAAACATTCTGGGTAAATATCATCAAACAGATGTGAAACTCACACAGGAACACTTCCAAGACTCATGAAATACCATTTAATCCATATGAAATAAATATTAAATAGATAAATAGTCCCATGAAATAAATTCATGTGGGCATAAAATAAATCCTGAAACAAATCCAAATAGATGTGTTGATGGGTTCAATTTTTTTTCATAAGAATTTTCATAGATGCTTTCATATATAAGAATGTATTAATTTGCTTAGATTAGATAAAATATGATCTATTTATGAGTTTCATACTGATTAACATGGCATTCCATGCACCCCGACCCGTGCCCGTCCTCTCCCAGAGGGGACACTTTACCATACCTGCAAACGAATCAAAGTGTCTCTCAAAGGTGGGCAGTTTGTCTACATAAGCATCGTCTTCTGACAAGCCAAAGATCAAATAAAGAAGCAAAATAAAGATTTTAAATAATAAGCAGCGTCTTGCATATCAAACAAAAAGTTTAAAAAGTCATGAATAAAAAAACTGGTGAAAACACTAATATGAGTATGCATAATTAATAATGGAAACAATAATTCACCAATAACTGATTCTGATTAAGTGAAGTCACTTATTTATGTTGTCTCTAATTCAAGGCCGTTATGCTGATTGTACCTGCAGTCGCCTGCAGACTGATTGTGGATTATTTTGTAACCTAGCATGACTCAGCCGTGTTAAAGTCTGCAGCGATCTGCTCTAATCCCATCACAACTCTGCTGCTCCTCCAGTGTGGCTCTAAAGTTAGATCAAGGAATGTAAACTATTGTGTCTCTAACTCATTAAAAAGTGTTTGCACTTTAAAATCAACACCCTGCTTCCTCTTCTCACCTCCCACTCACACTCTGTGTGTGCGTGTGTGTGTGTGTGTCAAAAACTCATCTTCCTCTCCCTCTCTGGCTTTACTTTAATGATTTTACTAAATGACTACAACTAAAATAAATAATAGACATGAGTGCACGTTTTTAAATGAACATAAAAGGTGTAAAAGAAAACGATGTTGCAGAAAATAGGTGTGATTTTATTTATTCTTTCCTCTGTGAGGTCAGTGGCGGCTCACACACCTGATACGGACACACACAGCTCCTTGTTGACTGTGGGTGTGGTGGCGGCGCTCAGGGAGTTGGTGGAGGAGATGGAGGAGGTGCTCTCCGCTCTCGCTAAAGGGGCGATGGGGGGAGGGCTCGCCGAGTGGACTGGCGGGCTGAATGGCCGATTCTGAAAATAAAAACAAGACGAGAATCAGAGTAAAAAAGACGCTTGTCAGAGGATGGAGGGATTGAGAGGGAGAAGGATAGAGAATAAAAATTAAGGAAATAAATCATGACGCAAAAATTCAACATCTTACAGCATCTCCGACAGCAGGTTTCCCAGGGGGGAGTCTGGGTCGTGAAGGGGGTCGAGGTGGAGGTGGAGGCGGGGTTGGGTTGACTGATGAAGGTGTAGCGGGTCTCACAGGTGAGGAGGAACCTGCAAGGAGAACAGAAACAAACAGGTTCAGGCAACATCAGTAGTTCCAGAAATCAATGGACAAAAGATTAAAGCTGCTATAGCAAACTTGGAAAGGAAGCTAGTTTAAAAATTTTTTTTCATGCCTCTTAACAACGTTCTAACATCGTATAGCTATAAATATAATGTGGAGATAAAAAAAAGGAAAAAAATGAATGAAGTAGTTCTGTCACATTTGTCTAAAAACCTCTGCCAGTAACACAAATTGGACTGAAACCAACTAATGGACCGTCTGGTCACTGAACCGCTGCACTTCCCTAGGTCCTCCACTCATAACACACTCACGTATTTAGCAACAGAACACCACTGGTGTGAGAGGTTCTCCGCTCAATAACATCAGAGAAGGAGAAACAGCCGGCTGCTACCACTTCAACTTTAGGACAAACTACCTGAGTCCCAAAAAGAAAAACACCATTTGAAGTCACGGACAACAAAAGATGTTTGGACCTAGAAAACGGTGACTAGTGTTTAGTGCTATCTCGTTTCCTCTGGTGATGTGGGTTTCCGGTTCCGGCAGAAGTGTCTCAAAAGATACGCAAAAGGAGGGGTGAGTGTTCCGTGACCGTGTTTGTGTTCAAAAGCTAGCTTGTTCTGTAGATTTGGTACAGCAGCTTTAATATCCATCCATCCATCCATCCATCCATCCATCCATCCATCCATCCATCCATCCATCCATCCATCCATCCATCCACCCACCCACCCATCCATCCATCCATCCATCCATCCATCCATCCATCCATCCATCCATCCATCCATCCATCCATCTTCTTCCGCTTATCCGGAGTCGGGTCGCGGGGACAGCAGCTTAAGGAGGGAGGCCCAGACTTCCCTCTCCCCAGCCATGTGGAGGAGCAGCAGGTCTACTCCGAGCCCCTCCCGGATGACCGAGCTTCTCACCCTATCTCTAAGGGAGAGCTGAGCCACCCTGCGGAGAAAACTCATTTTGGCCGCTTGTATCCGCGATCTCGTTCTTTCGGTCACTGCCCAAAGCTCGTGACCATAGGTGAGGGTAGGAACGTAGATCGACCAGTAAATCGCAGCTTTAATACTCTGACTTTAATAATCTGGTGGCACATTCCAGATTAACCAAAGCTAATAGCTGCTTCAGCACAATTGGAACCAGTTCATCTTCAGCAAAACTAACACGTTTACAGGAATTGAAAAGAATCTGTAAATTTAGGGCAATAGTTCAGTCTTCTGATGCGCGTGTAAACACACTGAGTGTAATAACAGACGGAGGTCACTTCTGTGACTCTGGCCAATAAAGGGAGGTCTTTCATCACCAACAAGGCTCCGCCCACAAATCGAGTTTTCAAACAAACAAAAAGTTGAGCAAACAAAATTTCCTGTTTTGATTATATATATTTTTTCTTTTTGAAAAGCAAAATCTTTTGATTCAAACCAAAAACATGATTTGATTTGTAATTCTAACTTTAATAGACACTTTATTTTTGTTTGCTGAGGGTGCTTCTCCAGTCTAAACAACAAACTACTCACCGCTGTTCGTGCCACTAGCTCCAGATGTGGGCCCTGGTGATGAAACCACCGCACGATATGTAGGAGGAGGAGGTGGTGGTGGAGGCGTGCTCAGACTTTTCTGGCTGGCATCTTTGGGTGAAGTGGCTGTTTCACCTCCATCCTCTTTGGACTGGGAGGTGTTTGTGATCTTGGACTGTTCCTCTTGAGGGAGGATTAGAGGTGGTGGGACTGAGGGTGCTGCAGGTTGTTCAAAAGGAGGCGTCGTTGTCTCTGGGGTGCCCTCTTTGGGTGAGGGGACTGATGGGACACCAGTGGGTGAGGCAAGAGGAGGGGAGGAAGCCGGAGGTGATTTACATGCCGTTGATGCAGGGGGTGGAGAGGTGGGAGGATTTTGGTCTTCGGGTGTGGACGGACCTGAACGAGTGGGAGGAGCAGCTGGCTCTTCTGAAGGAGGTGGGGAGGTTGGAAGAGGAGGAGGGAGGTCTTCTTTCGGGGGAGGTGGAGCAGGCTCTTCTGGAGGAGGTGGTGATGTAGGTAGAGGAGGAGCAGGAGAATCAGGTGGAGGTGGGGAGGCTGGTGGTGGAGGAGCTGGTTCTTCTGGCGGAGGTGGTGAGGAAGGCAGCGGGGGTGCGTGGTCCTTCGGTAGCGGAGGCCCGACAGGGGAGTGTTCGCTGAAGCAGACCCACTTGTCATTTGTCTCCTCGCCTGCAGGGGGAGAATCCGCCGGTCCAAAAATGTTGTCCAAGTCCGCTATGGAGGGCTTCCTCGAGCCGTCTGCTTCTGAAATGGAGACGAAAGAACCAATCAGAGTTTGAGGACATTTCTGGGAAGTTCACACAAGAAAGTAAAATGTCACAAAAATAAAGATTTGCACAGAAAAGGTTAGGGGCAGAGAGTTGGAGGTGGACAGACAGGTAAGGAGGCAGGAAGACTCTTACCTTCATTATCTCCAGTCGCTGGGGGAGAAGTTGGAACATTCTTCGGTGGGAGTGGAGGAGGAGCTGCAATGATACCGTTAGCTCAGTATTGACTCATCATTCTAGGTAGAGAAATTTTAAATAACTGTTTCAGACCCGTTTAGCTCAGGGTGGGCTGCATTCAACACCTAACCCCAACCCCCCAACAAATAGATTAAAGGTCTCTTTCACAGAGAAACCGTGTAATACTCGTTCTTTGGGAAATATGATCAGTCACTTTGAGTTTCACATGCATGCTGAACGTTAAATGTTCTTTAACCCCCATCGCCTGCATTAGCCGCAGAAAGGAAAGAGACGGGAAAAACGATCAGGTCAGGTGTTTTCCACATCACTGGGAAATTTAGCATTCACGGCCTTGCCCACCTTGGCTTGTGATGCCCCCCCCCCAGGAAGGAGAGAGCAGCGTCTTGGCTAGTAGAAGCTAACCGTTAGCATTAGCAACTCCACAACAAGGTAAGACTTCTTCAGGCTTGTGTTACTGGTGGAGATAAAAAAATCAACGTTGCATTTTTCTTTCTTCTAATTACCCTTTGAGTGATGGTGCTGCTGTGACAAGTGAATTTCCCCACTGTGGGATCAATAAAGTCTGTTCTATTCTATTCTTAACCAAGAAAGAAGAGCAAATGAAGGCAGTGGAAGAGTCACATTGCTGTTAGCTAATGTGCATATCATGAATATTAATGAGTAAGATCCTAATCGTCCCATTTTCCTCCCCCCCCCCCCTTGAAAACAGGAGCATGTGAGATATTTTTCCACCAAAACAACTCACAAGGCATTCATTTATACTAAAGACCACAGCGAATTTATTATAAAAAAGGTGATTGAGACCATTAACCCAACATTATACATTAAATGACACTTTACTGAAGTCATATGTTTAGTTTTTTAAAAAAAAAAAGATATGTATTTCCATGATCATTTAAATATAAAAAAAATCCACCATGCAGCACAGAACTGTACAATTAGCCTTTCGCCGAGCCCCGCCCCCCTTAGTTACTGTTACCAAGTCCGACAATAAGTGGATCAAAAACTGCAGCTCCGCAGATTTCCGCGATGGAAAGAAGTAGACAGATGTGTGTCAGCGACATTTTTTGGAAACAAGTTCTCCTCAATATCATCCAGATCGAGGCAAAAGGGTTACAGTATGCAGTGGAGGGATATATTAGTGTCGGCTCCGCTGAGCGAAGTGTAACAGGGAACAAGGAGTTGGAAGTTTTGGAGAAGGCGGCGTCCGGGATCACGTGGATCGGTGAGCGGTGGCGGTGATGCGGTGTCCCTGTGAGCTGTCAGATGTCACCTGTGAGCTGATCTGAGCTGCAGGCAGCTCTAAAAGCTCCCGGTGCTCTGCATCGCTCCAGTTTATAATCTCAGCTGGTTCTGTTAACAAAAAGAAACTTAAGCCCGTGTTTACTTTCATTTTCAATATAGTTCCCTGCCGGAGCTCGGCATTAATTCATCAGGTGATCATGACACCACCCGCTGTTGCACCAAGGCTTAATGTGCGTTTATAAGACACATGGTTGCGGTAATATTACGCTGATTTGCCGGCACGGTGTGTCTTATAAAGGGTCTTGGATAGTCTGGGAGGCGGACCTCCGCCCAGCCGTGGGCGGGGGGAGCACTCATGCTTGGCTGTTGCTGGTTGAGCTCGATGAGGAGGTTCTGAAGGGAAACGAAGGAGACACGACTACTATCGAGGCTAATGCTTAGTAGGATAAATTAGGCTTAGCTTCATCATTTTGTTTGGAGTTGTCGGATAGTAACGGTTGCTATGATGTGTGATTGGACAATAGCCGTTCTGGGGGCGGGGCGAAAGGCTAATTCAGTCACCATCAAGCCAAATGCAAAGGGAACACATTCAAGTGGAATGGGTTGGTGCAAAGGAGAATGGAATCATTTTCTGAGTGATGAAACACAACCAGTCGTGCTTGTGTAATGGCTGATGAAAGGAAATGACGATCCACGGTGGGTTAATCAGAACAGTCTGCTTGTTAGTTGGATGGTGAGCAGGTCACGAGGTGAATGGTGGGTCTGTGCAGTCATTCCGGGGAGATGAGGACTGTGGCACCACGTGCAGGGAATTATAACACTTACTTCCTGTGGGGAAGGACCTGGTCAAGGGGGACTCAGGCTCTGGGAGAGGAGTTCCCCACGCATCGGACTCAGAAAGAACCACTAAGTTCAGGAGGGGACAGAAAAGGTCACGTGAAGGGCACAAGCAGTGAAATAACTGAGTTTCTTCACTCTTCGGGGCTTGTAAAAGAATATGTGTTGAATGGGAAACAAAACAATACACAGATGTTGCAACGTCTGAATTAATTTGCAATAGAGGAAACCAAGTGATGTTTATTACACCTGAGGTGGCACTTATGTAACCGTTAAAAGCTCTTGAAATGTTTCCATCACAAAATCCTGCAGGGCTGCATGTGAGCAGGTGATGGCAGAATTTACATTTTAACAAGCTGCGCTGTGCACGAGTGTAGCCTCAGGAGGCCAGTTTCAACAGTGACCTTAGGAAAGACAGACGGACTCAATCCACAGCTGAGCAGTGAGTCTGAAGGAAGAATAATTATAGAAAAACTGAAGAGAGGAAATCAAGAAAGAGGGTATGTTATGACAGCCAAGTGAGGCTGAGCTGACAGCCAACGAGAGACGGTGAAGTCATCTCAGAAAGCCGAGCTGCTAACATCTGTCAACACAAACAGTCTTAGAACTAAAGCAGAAAAATACGCAGACTCATTTTGAGGATTACACGAAAAACGGACAACAAAGACAGGAAGAGGAGAGTTACCTTCAGTTTTCTGTTCTCCAAAGGCCGTTTCCAAAGGAGGCCCAAATAAGGCTGTGGTGTCTGCATGGACTGCTGCTTGTTGATTGCTGCAACAGCAGAAAGGTTGTTAGTGTTCACCTTTTACCTGCACGCTGCATGCAACACCTGCTTTTCTAGTTTTAGCTGTCTGATTGTGCTAAACTAGAGTATCGGACAGTTGCTCATTCTTTGTTAGAGGCGTCTCTGCTTCAGACATTTCAGAAACAGGGACTTCTGAGGGAGAAAATGTCATCCTTTACTTTGAATTATGTCACCAGGGGCCTCATTTATCAACCGTACTTACGAACAGATCTGTGCGTATTTCGTGCGTGGGAACAATTTTACTCATTGTGTGGTATTTACCAAGTTGTACTTGTGCGTGAAAACGTTCCTAAATATAAGTACAGCTCTGACCGTGCGTAGGAACAGCATCTAGTGGCAGAACAAGGGAACCGCAATTCTGACGGTCTCAGTGGTCCACGCGTGTTCCTCATCCACTAATTATTTTACCCAATAAATAATTATTTTGGTGGATTATTATTATTGGAGCTAAAACACCCGTGACCCACGGGAATCTGACTGTAGAACGGCTGATTCCGTGTTATTTTGTAATCACAATGTTTACTCTTCCCATTTTTATGATGTTTTAAATCATTTTGAATTTATTTATCTATTATGTTTTAATTTAATTTAATTATTTTGACCTTGGGAAGCGCCCCGTGGTTTTTCTTGAGATTCGCTATATAAAACATCGTTTCTTATTATTATTATTATTAGTGGAGGATTTAGCAGAGCAGAGTGCACTCCAGAGGGAACGGCTCTTCCGTGAGCGTAGCGCACTGATCCGATTCCAGTCCAGATTGTATTTTACAAATAAAAACCTTCAGAACCTCCTCTGCTCCCTGAGTGTGTCCGGTGCTTCGATCTCGCTGTCAATAAAGTTTTTCTTTTTTGTCCGGGAAGAACCCAGGGAATCCCCTCCCGATCTGAGGACGTAGTGTGACCAAATATGGTTAATTGAGGGCGTTTCTGTATGTAAATGACGTTAAACTGGCACGAGCTCCTGCAAGCGCACAGGTGGGATTTATCATCAGACGATTGCGGAGGAACATGCGTACGAGAGGCCACCGCATGTTTCATAAATCAGGACATTGACTGTTCGTACACACATTCTAAATTTCATCCGTAGGAGGGAATATAGGAACGTTTCTACGAACGTTTGATAAATGAGGCCCCAGGTCTGGGCCAAAAGTTTTTAAATACTACTGGAAGGAAGAAAAAAACTCAGAAAAAGACAACATGATCTTTTAAAAAGGACATTTACGCCATTGTGAGTAAAGCTGTATGGAGCGGCAAGAGCAGAAAACCCTTCAAACTTGAGTCATGTGAGTCTAACCATTAAAGTAACAACAGATAGTTTTTTAGACTTTAAGCTAGAGCTTTAACATCGATCTCAGTGATTGTTGGGTTAGAAACTTGACCAGTTTCATATTTGACACCACTCTGCAGCCCTCGGCTGACCAAAAACTGCACTAGATAGTTTTGTGGAGCGGGTAGGTGTTCTAGGGGCGCTTTTATACCTGCATTACGGCTGTTAGCTGTAAAGCTAGTAGTTAGCATTTTCAGTTCACCGATCGTCAATAAAAAAGCACAAGAAGAAGAAAAAGAAGAAGTTTGCTTTTTCTGTTGGCATCATGGCGGAGCCTGGAAGTAAAGCTAAGGGCCGTGATATATTTGCTGTTTAGCGATGCGAACGCGTGTTTAAAATGGCTGCCACGCGTAGCTTGCTTGATTTGACGCGTCATTTGTGCGTGTCCTCCAAAATTAACGCGACGCAACTCGACGCGTCCGAACGCTGTAATATACGAGTAACCAGTAGGTGGAGTTGACAAAACGAGCGAGACACACTCACCATGGTGACTCCGTCTCTGGTTTAGAGGTCTTTCATACCAGCTATGATACCGCTGCTGTCTTTTATTCTGCCATGATCTCAAAATTAACCAGTTACTGATCTGATTTTATTGATGCCATGTTTGTTTTGTTTGCCCCGGCTCACCATCTGGTCTGAGTAATCTTGTTTGCCCCCTAGTGGAACACTCCGGTACTACATGCAGTGCAGCACTCTGTAGCAGCAAGTATATGAACAAAGACGCATCCTGCTGCCTGCGCCAACGCGAGGTTAAACAGCAAGTATATTCTGGCCCTAAGAGAGTAATGTCTTTGGAGGCGAAGCAAAGAGCTAAAACCAGAGTGAACATCGGCTTGGCCTACACTAGTTTGAGGTTGCTAAAGGAGGCTACAAAATCACAAACTGATGGTGACCTGGCTTTGTTGCTACATATCTGTAGCTTGTTACTTCTTTACTGCAATACTCCTAACATGGCTAATAAGAAGGGATCGGAAAAGCAAAGAAAGGGAGAGCTACACATCACTATTACATAAGGAATACAAATTACATGCAGCATAGGTTTGTGGTGCAAGGCAGGGTGCTGGAGGCTGACATAGAGAGGATCTTCTTACCTGGGTGGTTGGGGGGCTGGAGCTGGTGTGGGGGCCACAGCGGGCACAGAAGGAACGGCGCGCCTCGGTCTGGCAATTTCTTCACCTGAAAGCACAAAATAAATTTGTTGACCACACATAAATCCTACACCACTGGAGAGCTGAAGTGCAACAAAACCACAACTTACTAGATGTGTTCCTTTTCAAACCCTGTCATATGAGGAAAAATAATAACAGTAAAGTGTTAAAACATCAAAGATTAACCAAAGGGGAACACACATTTGCATGCAGTGACACTGCAAATATACACATTATAAAATGTTATACTATATATATATATTTTTCACATGGTATTATTTAGTGTTTAGGACATAATTGCTGGTTGTATTATGAAGGTTAGAGCATGAATTTCAATCTTAAATGGATTTTTTTTCTCTATTATTACTATTACTATTATTATTATCTTTTATTTAGTCTTTTTTTGTTGTTCTTGTGAAGCGACTTGTGATTTTTATCTATAGAGACGCTACATATAAAATCTCTTCTCTTCTTCTTTATCAGACCAGACTGAAGCTATTCTACTATTCATGGCTAATTATTTTTCATATTGGGAAGAAAATAACAACTTTCTGCTGCCTGTAGTGGGTTAACAGCAGTGAAAGCATTAAATTTAGGCATAAAGCAAGAAATATTGGTTTTAAGAATATAATTTTGAAGTCGTGTGAAGCCTCTCTTTGCACCAGGTAAAGCATGAAATTGATGAATCTGGAGCGTAAATAAACCCCTGAAGTGTCAAGGTTTTGATCAATAGAGAAGTAAACCCAAACATTATTGCCTTTCCAGCTCTGATCCCAAACTCCCCACTGGAAGTGTGAATTTACTGTGATCGGGGACATGGGGCCAAGAAACGCATGTAAGATGACAGAGTGAGAAGAGGGGAGGAGACAGGAGCAGATGAAGAGATGCAACAGAGATTGACTGAAGTAAGACTTCAAAGGGACCAGCTGTCAAAAAAAGTGAAAATTTTATCTCACAAAGTCTGAAGTCATTTAAAAAGAAAAAGAAAAACAAGAACACAAACACAAAAAAGATTTTTAAGCTACAATAGCAAATACGCAAAACAAGCTAGCTTAAAACATATTTTTTATGCCTCTTAACATTCTAACATGGTATAGCTATAAATAGTTAGTAGGATAAAACAAAGTGAAAAAACTCAAAAGTAACAACAGATAGTTTTTTAAACTTTAAGCTAGAGCTTTAACATTGATCTCAGTGATTGTTGGGTTAGAAACTTGACCAGTTTCATATTTGACACCACTCTGCAGCCCTCTGCTGACCAAAAACCACACTAGGTAGTTTTGTGGAGCGGGTAGGTGTTCTAGGGGGCACTCTTATACCTGCATTATGGCTGTTAGCTGTAATGCTAGCTGTTAGCATTTTCAGTTTGCTGATCGTCAATAAAAAGCACAAGAAGATGAAAAAGAAGTTTGCTTTTTCTGTTGGTATCATGGCGGAGACTGGAAGTAAAAGTAAGATAGTAATGTCTTTGGAGGTGAAGCAAAGAGCTAAAACCGGAGTGAACATCGGCGCGGTATATGCTAGTTTGAAGGAGCTAATGAAGGCTACAAAATCACAGACTGATGGTGACCTGGCTTTGTTGCTACTGGACTTGTAAGTAATAATATTTTTTGTCCAACAGTGTGGATCTTTTTACTTTGTTGTTTATTTTAGTATTAGTTGGTTCATGTTAGTGTTAGCTTGTTGTTAGCGCTAGCTACAGCAGGGTTGTTTACAACAGTTGTAATTCCACATTCAACCAGTAGGGCGGAGGATCAGGAAACTCCTCTGTGTTACTTTAATGAAGTGGTTCTCTCGCAACTGTCTAAAAATCTCAGCCAATGACACGGCTCAGACTGAAAGCAACAATTGGACCATCTGGTTGTCAGTGTCACCGGACCACCTCACTTGTACATTTACCTATGTCCTAAACTCATTACGTGCACGAGCATTTTGCAACAGAACACCACTGTGAGAGGTTCTCCACTCAATATTAGAGAAGGCGAAATGGTGCATTTGAATTGTCCTCGGAACTCGGAAATCCCGACTTCCGAGTAGGAAAAATCAAATAAAATGCCCCGCAAAGTCAGACCTGTATTCATTGAAAGCTACCAAAACAGCAGTTTTCGAGGGCGCCGCCATATTGAAATTCCGACTTCTCCGACTACGGTAACCAGATAGCTGTTAACTCGGGTGTGACGTCATTCCTAGTTCTGACTTCCGAGGTAAATCGAACGCAGCAAAACAGTCGGCTGATACCACAAACCACCAGAGTCCCAAAAAGAAAAACACCATTTGAAGTCACGAACAACAAAAGAAGTTTAGACCTAGAAAACAGTGACTGGTGTATAGCGCTCTCTCGTTTACTGTGGCAATGCGCATTCCGGTATCAGGCGGACGTGGCCTAGGGATGATAGTCGACGGGAGAGTGAGATTTCCATGTCTGTGTTTGTCTTTACAAGCTAGCTTATTTTACAGATTTGCTTTTGCAGCTTCAAGTAATAAATCCTCAAGTTCTTTCAGCAGAAGCACACGTAATCTGTTGTTTAACGGACAAGAGCATAAAGGTGAGAAGAAAGGACACAAGAAGCCATGCGACACACAGTTAGTCCGACCCCATTAACACGAAGGGACAGGACACTTACCGGGCTTCGTCTCTGTGACCAGCAAAAAGGAAGAGAGAAGAGATACCTGATCAGAGAGTGACAAATCAGTAAAGCAGACAGCATATGCATCAGAAGAGTTCTGGTTTTAAGCTGCTCAAATGAATGAGACATCTGTTGGATTAACTTTTTTTAAATGCTTTTGGTAGAAGCAGGTTGTTTGAGCTTTGTTTTCTGCTTTTGCTGACAAAAAAAGCAACAAACTGCAGAAACTCAAGGATGGACAAGGAATAAAATCACTTGTCAGCTCTTATAGAGCTGCAGATATTAACTATTTATCTTTGAATCACTCTGCTGCCCATCATTCTTATGTAATTCAGCCACCTAATTTCTGCATTTCCTTCAAACTTTCCCTTCACATCTGCCCTCCTCGTCTCTTTCATTTCTTTCGCCTGCGTCACATCCACCTCGTGTCAACCCCTCTCTCTTGTGCTCGCTCTAGTTGTGCAGCGAGCCGCGAGTGATTAAAGTGATGTAACAGTGGGAGGGACATGCTGGGGGAGAGAGTTGATCTATTGGATGGAACGGGGAAGAACGCGCTTCAGTGAAGGCTGTTGGCCAAATGGTGCATGTAAACAGGAAGAGCATCTCGATTTCATGACTCGGCATGATCGTTTATGTGTTTTAGGGACTAGTTCTGCTTTTTTTCTTTTAGAGACTGATGCAATCTGAACAGCAAAAAAAGGAACTTATTATATACTTTGGTAAATAAATTTTATTTTTGTATTTTGGGGGCGACACAGGGGGGCCCAGGCTTGCCGTCAGGGGTGGCACTAGCCCACCCTGGAGCCCCACCAGATCCACCCCTGTCAGACAATACAGATTTTTTTTTGTGTGTGTTGTGTGCAAAAAAATAAATTAATCAGATTGATTAATAAGTAAGAAGTCTATAAAAGAAAAGAGAGAGACAAAGGGTGCAATTATTGAGAAAAGACAAACAAAGCAGAGGCTTACCGGACTCTTCTACAGAGGTTAGCATCGTGTAAGGCAGCAAAAGAGAAAGATAAAAGGAAACAGAGATGTAAAACGTTAACAGAAGTTTAACAGTTAGAGCAGGTAAATTAGTAAACTCCAGCAAAGCAAAGCAGTCGTGTGATTTTTCTGTTCTGCTTCAGCTTCTGAGTGAAATCAGCTGCAGACAAAACACATCAAATCTAAACTATATGTGTAGCTGTTGGCATGCTGGGTGGTAAAACATCAAGTTTATCCATCCATCATATTTACTCACATATATATAGTCTGTACACATGGTGGAATACTTTAGTGAGATTTAATGGCACTGGGCTACTCTTATTTTGGAAAATAAAAGTGTGTCACGTTTTATGCAACAAGCTGAAAAAAAGATAAAAAAATAATAACAGCAAGAAAAAGTCAGTATTTCACAAGTTTTTCCAACTTTTTACTTTTGGCGTAACCAGTGTTCGACTCCACCGACCCAACAGTTCAGGAGTCAGAACAAATTATAATACTCATTAAAATTGTTGGAGAATATTACAAATGGGAAGAAAAAAGGTTAATTTAACACATTTGAGTGACACACATGCAGACGCGTGATGTGAAAATTTTCTTGATGCACTTTGTCACAAAAGTGTTAATTACATTTCAGTTTAATCTGAATTTAACTTAATTTTATCTGTAATCTGAATGCAAACGCGTATGTTATCTTCATTTCCTGCATCTTTTACTCATGAAAACTCAACTGGGACGAGTTCCAGATGGGTTTGAGACATCCTAGCTGTCCACCAGATGCGTCAGCGTCACGTAACGTCCGCAAAGCTTAATACGCAGCTAACCACTGTTACAGTCAATAGGTGTGTTTCCACAGTGTCTTGGAAGCATCCCAGAAGTGTTGTGTCCTGCTGATTTCCAATTGCTTAACTAGTGAAACAAATACATCATTAGCTGTGGCACCTATGTGGCCGAGGTAAAAAGAACAGAAAATAACCCGCAGGCCTTTAGAATACACGCCGCTATCTTTCTAATTTCATGTGATCTTGTAATTCTTCGGTGAGTTCATGACTTTGCTGGATCAGTATACGTGGAATTCTTTTGCACCTGATTCATGTCTGAAACGCTCCCGTTGGGAAGGGACGCGTCGCTGAGGTTGTGGGGACAACTCCTCTGTTACGTTACGCATGCGGTGGAAAGCCCGGGTCAGTTTGTATTTTGAGAGGACGTTTTTTTTCTTACAACTCCAGAAACATTGAGTTTTTGTGACTCATGACGAAACTGAGACTCCTTGCAAAGGTTTTTCAGAACTCTCATGGAAAATATTTTTCTTAAAATTGTCCCAGAGAGAGAATGGACTTAAAGGACATGGCTAAAACGTATTTTACTGTAAGTTTATATCTAACTTTATAAAAACCTGCAAACAGAATCTAAAACCTCTTTGAAAGAGTGTTTATTATGGTCTGCAACAAATACTCACATCTAAAAAGCTGAAGCTAAATGTTTTTATGAATCCGTTACTAAAACTGTTGCTGAATAACAACTGAAACATGCCAATGTGTAACCTGATAACACAACAATAACAGTCAAAGTCTGCTCTTTTCATGGTGTAACTATAGGGTTTAACACACATGTACGAGCATGAAAGACCTTCACACCTGATAAGATGGACAGAGACAGCGGGCGAACGCACTGAAGCTGGATTAAATTATTGAGGCCAGAAGCTCGGATAACCACAAGTAATATCACTGTGCAGCAGACTGAAACACAAGTTCATTGTGCCCACTTTCCTACGTAAATTATTCAAGGCAGACACCTAAGCTAACTGTCCTCCATGGAAAAGACCGGGACTACGGTTTGCATTTGGAAAAGCACAAAAAGACCAAAGCCTGCAGAGGAATCCCACAGCTAATTACACGATGTGAAACAGGGATTTGTTTGGTTGACTCCTTAAATGAGCTGTATAGCTTTGCACAAAGACTTAACAAACCCCGCGTCTTGGCAACGAGACACAGACAGCTTCTGTTGCTGGACCTGATGCTAAATGACATCTGACTAAAGAGAATGCAGAGGTCACTGGTAGCAAAGGTCTCACAAATTAGCTACATGAAATGTAAGCTATCATGTACTGACCCCTAAAATCATGGAGTGTTAAAAGTACGGCATAAGTCCACTGTTTCCGTAGGGTCTCTTTGGGAAAAGTTGTAGTTCAGGCGTGTGTTTGACAATAAGAAGATCTAGTTCTATTTAAAAAGATGAATGAGCCCCAAATGACAACCTAAGCATGAAAACTGGTCAGTGACGTTAGGCCTACTCACCACTATAGACGGGGACAGAGCTATATTGCCTATGGAGGCTTTGAGCTCATCGACTGACGGTGCCGCGATAACGCAATCAGCAGGCAGCGGCTTGATCTTGATTTTGAATTTCTTCCTGTGGTCTTCCTCCTCTTCAGACTCGTCAGAGGAGAAGAAGTGGGACTTTTTGGCTGTTGGTAGTAGGTGCAATGTCAAGGAAAAACAACAAGAAAATAATCTCATATTGTTAACTGATTTCATATTTACAGGAGACATTTTAAGACTTTTTTTCCCCTGAAGTTAAAATAAAAGGTAAATGAAGTTCTTTGCACTAAATCCCTCAGCAGTTTTATTCTTGACACTTTCAGTTCCATCCAGAATGAGCCGTTTCAGGGCTCTGTCACTTTAAGAAAACAAGCCAGAGCAGGCCACGCCCACCCATCCCCCGCTTAGGCTGCTATAAGCTGAGAAGCTCCGATATCTAAGAGGAGCTCAGAGTAGAGCTGCTGCTCCTTCAGTATCAGCTGCTCTCCTGCAGGTGGTTCTATGTCCGCGTTTGTGATGTCACAAACAGGGAATTTTTGAAACTGCTTGTTTTAGGCACATAATACCTACAACCAAACACTGATTAAAAAAAATGGATAGATTTTTTTTTCTAGATTGGAGTTTTTGTAGGCAGTAGACCCACACAGCAGCACAAAATGATGCAAAAAGGTCAGTTTGGGCACATTTAGATGAAAACTTCCAGATTTGCAGTTTATAAGTCATTTCTGTGGAAAAAAATACATTTTTCCATCACAAATCAAATCTGATTAGTCTGTTTCTAACTCAAATATTAGGTCCTTTTAGTTCAAGCTGTTTAATATTTCACACACAATCTCACTTAAAAACTGTTTACACAGCTGTAGTTTGGTTAAAGAGATTCATGACGTGTTCAGGATATCTCCTTCCTCTGACTCTTCATCGGGTCTGATACTGTAGCCTTCTTCATCCACCTCAGGAGAGTTCTGAAACATACAGTGACTCTGAGTGAGTATATTAAAAGTAAAACGCATCAATGTGCATCAGGCTATGTCAAAACAAATGTATCAATAGGACATACATTTGTTGATCAAACTAAATGTCCACAAGAGGTTTAAAACATGTATAAAATGTGTCTGTTTGCTACGTGCAGGTTAAAACAGAAGGAGTTCAATCAGAGCTTCAAACTTGTAGTAAATACACAAAAATGAACTTTTACTTACATATCTGTCCCAGTCAATGTCTCCATAGAAACCATTGGGGGCCCCATTCGTCCTCTTTTGAGACTGAGAAAACAGACGGTTTGATTAAAATCCCTCCAGACACTGAAGGAAAAGTAAGTTATGTAAGACCTCCACACTAGCGACACAACAGCAGGATTTTTGTTTCAGCAAGCTCTCTCCATTAAACATCCATCCTGTCAACTCAGGTTATCTTATGAGTGGTTTTTTTTGGTCCAAAATTCCCAATTTTGAAAATTTGCACAGTTATCTGACATAATGATTGCAATTACTTTCTTTTCTTTTCAACTCCAACACACACACACACACACACACACACACACACACACACACACCCTTCAGACAGCTGAAACAGTGACTGGTTTTATGTCCAATCTAAATTCTACGCACAACTAGCCTAGCTGCTAGTCTACTCTGAACAGTTCAGTACCGACTCAGCCTCCTGGGCTTCCTGGCAGGCAAAAAGAACACAGATAATAAATAATTTACCTCCTTTTGGCCAGATTCTGTTACCTCCAAAAATAGACTGTGCATGTTTACATCAAGATGACCAAAATCATCTAATTAGATAGTTTACTTACACCGCCGTCTCTATCCGGAGACCCTCTGTGAGAAATAAAGAGAGAAGGGACAAAATAAGAAAATTGATTTCTAAAATGAGTTTTTAAAAAGCTCCCAAGAGTCACCCACAAGGTTTGAAAAGGGTTAACTGAAACACCACCTTTCATTTGTGTCACCTGCTCCAGACAGGTAAAGGGGGGGCAATAATATTTTTTCTCATAAACGACTGGGGTGATTTTAATAAAAAAGTACTTTTTATTTTTACAAATTGTGAACGTTTGGAGTTGACCTAAATCATTTTTGGTGTCAGCCCTGAATTTCTGTTAGCAGAATCCCTCATGAGGGGCTGACAGAACACATACTGTCTTGCAACGTTGCATACAATCACACGTAATCTTATTACGATATATGTGACCAAAACAAATATAAATCCATAATGTGTCAACAGGGGGGTGTTATACACTTTCACTTAAGGAATGCTAGATTTTTAACCCCTTAATTGCTAAAATATGAGAAAATGAAAAGCAAAAATGTAGATTTTAAATGGAACAATTTACTGGCTAGTTTGATATTATTGATGTAATTCTATAACAATATAATAGTTATACAGGAGAAACTCGAAAACTCAGAATATGGTGCAAAAGTCCATTTCAGTAATCCAACTTAGACTGAGAGACCATTTAAAGGCTCAGGAACCTTTTGCAGGTGTTTTGGTTAGGGATGTCCGATATTATCGGTCTACCATTAATATCAGAAAATATCAATATCAGTTTTCAGGCTTTTAATGACATCTTTACATACCATACATCAAACTCTTCAGCTACTTCTCCTCTCTCAAAATGTAAAAATATAACAGATCTGAGGTAAAGGTTTAGAGATAATTTAGTTTATTTGGCATAACTTGTGGAGTGGAAATTTGCCCTGTGTAGTGAACGTACGCTGTCCTCACAGCACGTAGTTATGTGTAGCTAAACGGCTAACAAACCACTAAAACAAAAACAAGCATCTTCATCCAAGGCTTGCTTTTCTTATCTGAAGATCTTTATAAATGTTTTATCACCATAGCTGCAACGTACAGAAAAAGAAAAAATACATGTCTAATTAATACACACATCCTAGCTTAGGAAAAATGAGATTCAGCTGCTGTTGGAGACAAAATCAGAGTTCCTACAAGTTTCTTTAAGTTAAATTCAAGTCTTTTTAAGACCTTTTTAAGACCATTTATATAAAAATTTAATACCTATTTCATGGCCCTACCGTAATTTCATTAACATTTTTAGTAGTATGCTACTGGAAATGCTAATAACATTTGGGGATTTCTCTTCCTCTTGAAGAGTTCAATAAGTTTCACGATTATTGTGAACATGCTACCTGCTAGCATTAGCTTTAGCAAACCTGCCTGTGGATTGATGGTTGATCCCAAACTTTAGAGCGTTTTTGCCTTTACAGTGTTTTTTGTCTTTGCTGGTTTCTTTATTTTCCTCCATAAAACCTAGATGACCATGTTGTTCACCAGTAGAAGGTGTTCAGGTTGCGGTGCGCGAAACGAATGAACCCTCGCAAAATGATTCGAGGAATTTATTCAAACCATTCGAGTATTTGTTTTAGCTCTAAAATACAGCACAATATCTAAGACCCAAATATCAAAGTTCAAGACTTTTTCAAGGCTTTTCAAGGTCTTATTTCCAAATTCATAAATTCAATGCTTTTAAGACTTTTTACGACCTTGTAGGAACCCTGAAAATAAATATGGCGCTTTATATATCGATATCGGTTTATACTGGTATCAGATATTAAGTGTCAGCAAAATAGGTATATCGGTAAAAAAAGACCAATATCGAGCATCCCTAGTTCTGGAGTCATTAGCTGATTAGAGTGTAACACTTTGAGTCTAGAATATTGAACCTCTTCACAAAATTCTAATTGGTTTTCATCAGCTGTAAGCCATAATCATCACACTTATAACAAATAAAGGCTTGACATATCTGGATTTGCATGGAATGAGTCTGTCTCATTAGTTTAACTTTTTAACTTGAATTACTAAAATACATGAATTTGTGCACCATATTCTAATTTTTCGAATTTCACCTGTAAAGAAAGAAAATTGGCCCTTGCCACCTGTATCTTCCACCAGGGGGCAGTAGACATGTACAGGACTGGAAGTGGTAGGTTTTCAATAAAGGTACTAATCCTAGTACTTCATCTGGATGCCAGAAAAGGTTTGATGTGAATTTAGGATGATATTCCACAAAGAATTACATTGATTAACAGAATCAATATTTTCTAAAATAAACCAAAAATCGTCCAACCAGCTCATTTTGGATAATACAGGAAACGGCAAAGAAAAGAGAAAACTTACGCAGAGTCATTGTCCTTCTCTTTCTTCCGTAACCCGAGGGCCTTCCTGGTACGCTTTTTCAATCCTGGGGAAACAGAGGAGGAAACACTCACAAAGAGAAACCAAAGGCTCTGCTGAAAGGTGGTTCCAGTGGGTGGCGTAAAGGCCTGACGGGGTCAGCTGTGCAACATCTTTCATCCCAGGGATCAAAGGCAACGTTTTCATGCATTATCGAGTGGCCGTCAGCACCGACCTAAAAACACATACAGTCTAAACTCTAAATGTGTTCACGGCCATCCCAGATGGAAGGACGACCCTGCAGTCATCAAGGAAACCTTCCTGAGTGGAAACTTCATTAGCTCTGTGAAAATCGATGAGCGGCAGTTTAACCAGGACAGCTGCTGAGCGCAGACGGAGGAAGCTACTGTAGGTCAGACACAAAACTCAATATTATTATACACAATACAGCACAAGACTGCTAATGCACTGATTAGACGATCGATTGTTCGCTGAAAATACGGAACTAAAATGCTGAGGCCTACTCAGGTCTGCTCAAACTGAGTTTTTCATTTAAACTAATATAAATGATGACTGTCCTGCTGAAGTAAACAATGCAAATGAGAGTTGTCAAATGAGTCTGAAGCCTATTCAGGTTAAAAACAGAAATTAACACTTTAAAATTCAGACGAGTTCCGTTGATTTCTTTTATTTCTGTAATATCAAAATGGAGTATGCAAAAAGCCAAAACAGATTCATCTAGTTTTATAACATAAAAATGTTTTTTATTTCTCTTGGCTGTAAACGGAGCAATAAAAGAGCTTCTTTTTTCTTGTTCCTCTTAAAAAAGGTTATAGTGCAGTTCATTTCTGCTTTCCCCGGCCCTCTACGACATCTCACGTCTAACATCAGTCTCCTCTAAATGTTACACTAATCTCAATCGCTTCCATCTCCTTCTTACCCAGAATAAAACCCCAGTTGTCCCCCTCCATTTCTTCTCCGACGATCCCTTCGCTCTCATTCTTCCTCGTCTCTGTCTTGCTCTGAACTCATCATCACAAAACCTAGCGACTGACCTCTTCCTCATACCACTTGCAGATACACGCCGTTCCTCAGATGAGGAACTTGATGCTACCTCTGGTTAAAACGACACACCGATGCAGATCAGGTGTCCTGTCCTTGATCCGTGTCGCTCTGGAATTCAACACCAGCGACTGCACTTATGAGTCAACGACTAAAGCTGTTGTTGAAAAGTGGAATCTTTGTCTAAAATGCTCCATGCACCAAGAATGAAAACAACTAAAACAGGAAATGAAATGAGGGAAGTAGCTAGTTATCTCTGCATCTTATGGTTTTACAGTGAGAGCTGCAGTAAACATCCCACCGTGAGGGACGCAAACAAAAGCTTACAGGAAGCAGGCAGCAACTGTAACGTGGAAAAAAAACATTCAATGACATGAACATGCAGCCACACCATGATCAATATTCATGAAAACAGGCCTCCACAGCGTTTTAAAGCTGCACTTGCTTAAAATTAAGTGATTTGTTGGATTAAAAAAGAGCAACAAAGGTTTAAAATCTAATAAATAGATAGCTGCAGAAGGAAGGAAACAAGGTCAACACATTATTATTATTATTATATGTAATTCATTTCATTCAGAAGGAAAAATGAAATTAATAAATGAAACTGTCTAAACAATGCTGCATGAATGAAAAGGAGCAGAAAGAAGAGTATCTTAAATCTGCCCCTTATTACTTTTACAAACACGTTCCTTCTAATTAGTTTTTTACAGTATTTACAAATAAAATAATGTCCCAAACGTTGCACAATATTGTAATCCATATTTACAGTACTGTATTTACAAATCTTTACATGATTTTTTTCCAATGTTTTCACATTTTTAAAGGTGTGGTTTGCTGAAAAAACATTTTTAAATTATTATTTCTGATTATAATCAGTCACTCTGAGTTTTTCATGCAGGCTGAACATGAAACTAGTCTCCTCCACCTATCTCCTGCATTAGCTTCTGATCGAAAATAGACGGTGATACTCTAGGATTAGAAAATCCTGACAGATTTATGTCACACGGTGAATTAGCATTCATGACCCCGCCCATCTTGGCTTGCGCCCACCCACAGGAAGGCTTTTGCTTAATGGCTGAATGTGTTCTGTTATCCAATCAGAAACGAGGTGTGCATATCATTTAGGGCTGTCACGGTAATCGCAAAAATGAAATATCGCGATATTAAGAAACCCACCGCGCTGCATGACGGGCCACCGCTATTACCGCACTTGATTCGACTCCACGACGCATGTTGAGAAGGATGGCTGCACTGGTATCAAAACGAAACGTTACTTCGCCCCTTTGGGAGCACTTCGGCTTTCAGCCAAATGAAAAGGGGGAACCAGACAATTTAAATGAGGCCATCTGTAAAATCTGCGGCAAAACGGTTCAAGTAAAACGAGGAAACACAACTAATTTAAGGGCTCACCTAGCTAGCTACCATCCAGCTATTAAAGCGCGGCTGCCGCCGCCGCCACCTCCTGCCACACAGAGCTGCGGGGCAGCTCATGCCGGTTCCAGCCGACAGCTTGGAGTCAGCGAAGCATTTGCTCGAGTCGGCAAGTACAGCAGAGACAGTGACAGACATAAACGCCTGACAGGCGCTGTTACACGGTATCTGGTGGAGGAGATGGTGCCCTTTTCCACTGTGGAGAAACCTGCATTCAAGTCGCTTCTCCAGAAATTTGACAAACAATACGAGTTGCCAGGGAAAACCTACTTCTCAGAAACTGCTGTGCCGAAAATGTACAACACAGTTAGAGCATCGGTTCAGAGTGAGCTCAAAAGTGTGGACTTTTTCTCCGCCACCACTGACATGTGGTCAAGTGTGAATATGACTCCTTACATGAGTCTAACTGTACATTACCTGACCACAGACTGGACTCTTAAATCACGCTGCCTAGAAACCGTGTTTATGCCCCAGAATCACACATCTGACAACATCGCAGATGCTCTACGCAGCGCATTTGATGAGTGGTCCCTGGATGAGAAGAAGCTGGCGTGCATAACGACAGATAACGGGGCAAACATCGCCGCAGCAGTGAGAAAATTGAGCTGGACGTGGCTGAACTGCTTCGGACATAATTTACACCTGGCAGTGACAAACGCAATGACAAGCGTTAAAGATCGCACATCCCGAGCGATGGGTCTGTGCCACACCTTAGTGGGTGCGTTCTCCCACAGCTGGGTGAAGAGGAGGGATCTGGCGAAAGCACAAGCGGAGCTCCAAATCCCGCAGCACTCACTCATAATGGTAAACTTGCTTTCAGAAGTTATATTTATGACCTAATTGTAACCCACTGTAATTCCACTTACTAACACAGATAGGCCCAATAAGTCTGTTAAAAAATATGAACACTGAGTATGAATATGATTTTTTTATATTGCCCGAAATTATATGCAGCAGTTGCTGGCTTTTTGTGATGCTTAAAAAACATGTTTCGTTTAGAAAGAAATACACTGAAACGAAAAATAATTTTAAAATTGGATTTTAATTTAAAAATAATAAGCAGGTGCAATTTCAGTTTAAATAATCATTCGCCATTACTTCGTTTAACCAGGACTGTCAAACAAGATGGGGCTCCAAACAGAAGATGGTGGACCGAGTCTTGGAGCAAATCCCCGCTATAAAAAGGGTTCTGGACGATCGGCGGCATCAGCATCTCATCCCCAGCTGGCAGGACATCGCAGTTTTAGAGTCAGTGAACGCAGCGCTAAAGCCAGCGGCTGAATTTACGGATTTGCTGTCTGGCGAAAACTATGTCACGGTCTCATCCATTAAACCTGTCCTGAAACTCCTCACTGAAGAGGTTTTAAAACCATCAGATGAAGACACCACTCTGACCTCGGACATCAAGCAGAAGATGTGCGGTGTTCTCGAGGAGAAGTACAGACCAGCTGCACTACAAAAAACTTTGGCAAGGTCCTGCTTTCTGGACCCAAGATATCGGGGCAACAACTCTGATGATGATGACGTAAAGTGCGCGCTGATCGAGGAGATCGTACACATGGAAGATGGAGAGAGCTGTGCCAGTGTGTCAGCTGCAGCCCAGCCAGAGTCCTTGGCGGAGACCGTGCTGCCACCAGCGGCAAAAAAAAAAACACTCGGAGACCTGCTGAAGTCACGGACAAGCACGTCTTCTGCAGCCGTCCCGAAGAGAGTTAGAGCCGAGCTGGAGCTCACTCGCTACCTGCAGGAGGAACCCATTGACCCTAATGAAAACCCCCTGACATGGTGGCGCACCAACCAGGAGAGATTTCCTTTGCTCTCCAGAGTCGCACGCAAGTACATGTGTATTTGCGCAACGAGCGCACCATCCGAGAGGGTTTTCAGTGTCGCTGGAAATGTTGTCACCCCTCTCAGATCTTCTCTCAAACCGCATAAGGTTAACATGCTGGTTTTCCTTGCGCGTAACAAGGACATGACCGAGCTATAAATTACCGTTATTTGGGTGTGTGAAAGTGAAATGATAGTGCCCACCCGCGCCGATACATCTCATTTTGTATACTTGATTATAAACAACAAAACAAAACGGGTACTTGTTTTTTTTATTTCAGTTAGATGCTGCAGCCAAATTTTCATTTAAAAGTTAAACCTTCTCCTGAATTTTGTTTTTGTGAAGTTCAGTCGGACTCCGACTGTCGGAGAAACAAGTGTTCTGTGCCATTATACTGCCCTTTGATCTGCATTCAATAAAGTGTTAAAAATTGCCATGTCTTCTTTTATAACCTTTTTTAAATGTGTAAGCACCATGTTTCAAAGGAAATATTGCCATGAGTTTAGTAATTTAGTAATTAAGAAACTTTTATTTGCTAAATAGATGGATAAAAAAAGTGCTGCAATAATATCGCACACCGCAATATTGAGCCGCCCTGACTCACCGCAGGGGGAATTCCTCAACCGCGACAGCCCTAATATCATTATTAATAATGAGTAATCCTGCTGTTTTCAGCCCACCTCTGCACCAGCAAACTTCTGCATCACTAAACATGGAGTATTTTTTGTATTGAATAAACAAGTATACCACACCTTTGAAATACAAGTTCTATACATTTATCAACTTTTGTACTTATTTAATATCGTAGTTTTGATTTGTGTGCTTTTTCTTGGTCTTTCGGTTCTTTTGATAACTTTTTCATAATCCTCGTTTCATCAAAAGGTCAAAATAAAAACCTTCAAAAGATTCTTTCTAACATTTTTGTCAGTTTTCTGGTCTTTTCCTTGTTTTTTGCTTTTTCCCTCCTTTCCTGTTTCAAATCCACTTTAGCCCCAAATAAAAGCCGACAGGTTTACAGCAGTGCATTCAGCAGCAAACAGATGGTAGCGTCACACTACACGCATTTAAAAGAAGACACCATGGAAAGAAAGTAAAGCTAGTTACATAATAAACATGCATGAGCTGCAGCAGAGAAGAAAAATGAAGGATACATGCTTCAGAAGGTAAATGATCCACCAAGCTTGAAGCATATGAGTTAAAGTTTAAACATGACTTCCAGTCAGCGGAATGCTAATTCCAGTGCTAACATATTTAGTGGTGTATCCTCAAGACACAGTCATGCAATTCCAGGAAAAGCCAAAAGATTTGAATCCAAACAAGAAAAAACTTGCCAAACCAAAAATAAATTACAAATCATCTCAAAAAGCAAAAACTGTCAACGGTTCAGGAGATTTGGAAAAAACACATAAGCATTACTTCTCCAAGCGTTGTTTTAAAGTTTAAACGCTCACCTGCTCTCTGAGAAAATTAGTTAGTGTAAAAACTCAGTCTAGATTTTCTAATATGTGAAAATAAACTCTCAACAGGAGGAACGTCACGCAGCGCAGAAGCAAATGTGTTATTATGGAGTTGTTTCACCCTTCAGCCAACAGGAAGTTATTACAAACACAAACAACATTAAAACACTACAATTATGTCACTGTGTCATCATTACAGTTAGTTTGTTCACGCAAGGAGCTTATAAGCTGCCTTCAGGGTTTAGAAAATAAAAACATTTGAATAAAAAAGTAGCAAAAATAAACGTTAAAATAAAAACAGATAGTTTTTGTCAGAAAAGACATAAAAATAAAGCCTAAATCTTTGTTTTGGTAGTACATGTTTAAGGTGTGCATCACTTATTTTTTTCTTTTACATGTCACAGTTGGATTTGAAGTAATCCAGTATTTAGATAAGTTATTAGTAAAAATCTAATTTTGAACTCTGGGACAGGATTAAGTGACATTTTATTTAATTATTTTTTGGAGTAGAGCCGCTGCTCCTCCAGCAGCATTTCTCTGTTGCACCTGAGAGGTGGCTATTCTACTATAGAAAGTCCCTGTTTGTGACATCACAAACAGGGACTTTATGAAACGGCTTGTTTAAGACACATAAATCCGTGTATAGAGGCAGGTTAGACCCACATGGCAGCAGAAAAGGAGGCAAAAAGTGAGTTTTTTTCTAAATATGTCTCCTTTAATAGTATTACATATAAAACTATGTTAACTTTTAGAAAATGTGTAAAAAAAACCCCATCAAGTTAGTCTTCGCGCTGCACAATGTTGTGTGATTTCTGATGGATTTACATGATTCTCTCTGCCACTATAGGAAGTGATGTTTCACTCCCACTTATACAAGCTGCAGGATCAGAAAATTAAAACGGAAAGGTACACGGTGATTTGGAAACAAAAACATGTCTAAAGATATTCACAAAAACCTGGATTGAAATTCTGACGGCTGCTCAGAACGCTCAAAGGATCGGTCTGTTTCTGGACCGCCAGAAGATGTTTAACAAGCCGTTCCAAAGGGAGCAGGGATGAAGAGGCTATCAGCCAAAGGAGCAGTAACGCACGCACGCACGCACGCACGCACACACACACACACACACACACAAACACAGCTTGCACTGCCAACTGCAGAGGAGAGGACCCGGCCAGGCCACTCCAGACTCTGAATGGGAGACCTGTGCTGCTGTGAATAGCAAGCAGTAAGGACGATAATACAACACAGATTTTTTTAAAAGGTGTTTTTAGTAGAGATTTAATGTCTTTTGTTTTTAAAATCTAGAATCCTAATCTGGGTAAATAAATAATCCGTTCTTGTAGCTGTACTTGTGTACATTTATCCCAAAAATGGATCAAAAATGTCTTTTCTCACTCAGTAAGAGCCAGCGTTGTGTGCATGTCTGAGCAGGTAGAAAAACAGCATGGCAGATTTACGGAGCAAGGTCAAGCTGCTAAGCAGGCATGAAGATCCACAGACAGGCAGGTGGGTTAGCAAACAGTAGTAGTGTGGTTTAAGGCTGGGAGGCAAAAAGAATCCAATAGGACTGGGAGGAAGAGAGGAGTCAGTGAGACAGGAAGGCAGAGAGACTGTTATTCAGTGTAATAGACAAATAAAGAGACATGTAGGCAATGTTGCTAACAGACGGCTAAAAAAAACAAAAAAACTGTTGTTGGAATGATTTAAGAGGAACAAGGAGGAGATGGAGAAAATAGGTGAGTAAAAGTGTGTTTAAATCCAATAATCCTAGAGGCTGATGTGAAGCCCTGGAAGACAACTGGATAAAAAGGTGTGAACCATAACAAAGTTAGAGCTGAATATTTAGTTCAGCTTGTGAAAACTGATCAAGTTGCACCAGATGCAAAGCTGCAAACTTAAAATATAACAGATGGAAGCACTATTATTGACTGAAATTAAAAAATCATTTAGCATCTCATCTTCATGACCATTTATTGCAGTTTCTCCTACATTTTTATGTTAATCTTCCATATTTATCCAATTTTAACTGAAAAGGGGAAATTCTAACAGAAGAAAAAACATTCAGAGGTAAAGCAAACCTCCAGAAATCAGCAGTGACAACCGAATCTCATCAGGCATGCCAGGAAAGCGTCTGCGTCAGTGACAAAGACAAAGAGATGGTTGCGTTTAAGCATGTGGATGCTAAAATTAGAATGGGACCGGACAGTCCAGGTGGCTGCACCGTGAGCTGACAAATCCAACACTTGCAGTTCCAACACACTTAGCAGATCATACACTAATACTTCTATTTGTAAATTAGAAATTGCATGGTCGGTTTGTTTTATTACAACGCTGCACACTTTTAAAAAAGGGGGTTGTTTTGCCAAGTGACGTCAGCCACCTCTAACAGAAAGTGGGTCAGGGCCAGAAACCATATATTAGCGTGTTGGCAGTTGGTTCACAGACGAACAAAAGAGTGTAAAGATGGGGATGATGCATCCATCTGGGGCTCTTTCTGCTCAAAAACGTTCCACGTTAATGTAGCTGTTTGAATCCAATTTAACAACATGGTGGCAAATCTGGACTAAGCGTGGTGACATAATCTGTAAAAAAGCAGCTTTTAGATTAGAAAATGTTGTAGCAGCAATACGTAAGAATTTTACAGTGAAATAATCACAAAACAGTCTAATGTCTCAATCATGTTGAAAAGAAGGTTACACTCAAACAGATTTCCCCTTTCAAAAAAATATGAAAGAGGGACGTAGTTACTGTGTATATCAGTGTGTTTGTGAGGTTGCCGTGTCTCCAGCGGCTAACTGCTGCGCCTGGACTTGTAATTCGACACTGGCCGGCAAAAAGCTCCAGAGTTGTATAAAGAACCAAAGTCAGTAAACAGGAGCGACCCAGAAGTTATTCCTTGCACACCTAACCCCAAATCCACACTGGAAGTATCAGCGGCGCGGAACGTCTCTGCTTCAAATAGAATCCATTATAGTTCATGGGTTGATCCACACCAGCCGCTGTGTGGAACATTTCAGGCGCGTCCCAGAAGCAGCTCACCACGCCACGCCATTAAAGCTAGGATTGGGTTCTATGTTTGCCGTGAGCCACTTCTTGGACACGTCAATTTCTGCAGTTAACATTGGGCTAGACAGGAAATCACACATGGTTTCAGTGTAAAACGTCCAGGAATTTTCGAATAAAAGACTATTTTTAGTGATGCAATTTCATATCTATGTAGATTACGTCTATACATGTGACCAAACGGCTTATTTAATCCCAGCATCTTTTGAGAAGTGCATACATTTGGCATGGAATTTAAAAAGAAGGGCTGTTTTTATTGCGCACACACACACGCACGCACACACACACACACACACACACCATCCATAAACACTCTCGTTTCTCATCCTGAGGCTCTAAATAGCAACCACCAAGGACCCTGTGGCAAGGCCAGTGAAGTAGCTTTTAACATGGATTTCCACACAAAGACACGAGGGAAAGATGTATTTTAAAGCGGTCTATCCAGCCTCTCAGAGATCAGAGCGGCAGATCTGGGAACTGGAGCGTCCTTCTGTGTTTAGCTCTAAGTAATCCTGCTCACGTCTCACACGGATCACCAAAAATACCAGCAGTTCTATAGATAGCAAATAATCACTTGGATATCTAAATATTTCATGATTATTTATGAACTTTAAAAAATCAAATTTACGTGTAAAATGAAACCATGAACACATTAGGTACTTTAAAGCTCTCAGGAATCAATATGGATCATCTAAAGTGTTTTAAACAGAAGGGATTACAAAACATTTAGAACAAGTTTACATTGTTTTCAACACAGCAGCTCTACATGTAGGACTGTTAATTACCTGCTAGGCCTCAGAACTTCCTGTATAAAGAAACCATCATTATAGGGTCAACTGCTTAGTGGAGCAGAATTTGGACATTTCTGGACTAAAAAGGAAACTAATAAAATACAAAATATGAATTTTTGAATACCATAGCAGCTTTATTTATAAAGCATTTTAAACCACAAGACCAAAGTGCCAGACACGGAATAAAAACAAAAATAATAATATAATAATAAAGCCAATAATAAAATCAATGGGACATTAAAAAATAGAAAAAGGACCAAAACTAAAATAATGTATCATAAAATAATGTAAATCAATTTAAATTGTCATATATATTAGTTTGAGTCATTAAAGTACAACTCCAGGGCTGCATGATTGCACAGCACTGTTTTATTTTCCTACAGTAAGAAGGTCACAGGTCAAATCCCGTCTGCAGCTTTTCTGGATGGAGTTAGCATGTTCTCCTTATGTGTGAGTTTTCTACGGATACTCCGGTGTTCCCCCAAAGACCAAAAACCTGAATGTTGGGTTAATTGGAGACTAAATTGCCCCTAGGAGTGATTGAGTTTGTTGACTGGGTGTTTGTCTCTGTGTCCAGGGTGTCCCCCCTCCCAAAGACTGCTGGAGTTACGCCTCCATCACACTAGAGAGTCTCAGTCACGGAGCGGCTTCTCCGCCGTCCTCCTCGCCGGACTCGCAAGATCACAAAATCCATTGAGACTTCAAAGGTCACGGTTAGTTTATGCCATTCGCCATTAAACCAAAACCAACAAGAAGAAGGAAATCACATTTGATATCGATGTTTGATGTCATATATAATGTTGTTCCTCTCCGCTGCCAGGATTAAACCATGAAAAACACACATTTGCACTTCTCAAAAGATGCTGGGAGTAAATAAGCTGTCAGGTCACATGAACTGACGTAATCTATATGAAATCGCATTGCTGCAATAGTCTTTTATTTTGAAAATTACCGGACATTTTTAACTGAAACCGTGTGTGATTTCTTGTCTAGCCCTATGGTAGCTGCGGAAATTGACGTGTCCCAGAAGCGGCTCGCGGGAAAAATAGAACCTAGCTACTTCACACTGAAAGCATCAGCGGTGCGGAACGGCAGCGGAACGTCGCAGCTTCAAATAGAATCCATTATAGTCTATGGGGGTGTCACAAACCAGCCGCAACGCGGCAATTTCCAGACGCGTCCCAGAAGCGGCACGCCGCGCCGCTAAAGATAGGACTGGGTTCTATTTTTGCCGCGTGCCGCTCATGGGATGCGTCAAGTTCCGCAGTTAACATAGGGCTAGACAGGAAATCACACTCGGTTTCAGTGTAAAATGCCCGGTAATTTTCAAAATAAAAGTCTGTTACAGAGATGCGATTTCATATCTATGTAGATTACGTCTATACGTGTGACCTCACGGCTTATTTACTTACCGCATCGTTCAAAAAGTGCAGCGGTGTGTTTTTCGATTGTCGCGAGTAAACCGTTCTGCGCCGCTGATGCTTTCAGTGTGAAGTAGCCTTAATCCTATCTTTAGCAGCGCGGCGAGCTGCTTCTGCCTAAACATTTCCGCGCCGCGGCCAGTTTGAATCAATCCCATAGACTATAATGGATTCTATTTGAAGCAGCGACGTTCCGCTGCCGTTCTGCGCCGCTGGTGCCTCCAGTGTGACGTAGGCACCAGCTCCCCGCAACTCTACTGAGGAATTAACAGTTCAGAAAATAAGTGAGGTTGTCAGTAAATTCCAACTCCTATTGCATCAAATTAAGTTAAAAGATAAATAAAAAATCTTTTTGTTTCCCTTTTCTTGATGTGGACATTAAAGGGATAGTCCTACAAAGGTTGGTCTGCCACAGCTGCTGGTAAAATAAATGGTCATGGTGTTAAAAAAGACCCAAAAATAGAAACACTCCCTAATCACACTTCCACATGCTGAAATATAACTTCCACTTTGTTGCAGTCACCCACTTGAGCCACATTATCATAACAGAAAAATAACAGAAGTACACTCGTTTGATTTTTTAAAATTTCTTTCAGAGGTGAAGCTGGGACATCGACTTCTGTTTAACACTCTGGATTTGGAATTATTTTTCCAAAATATCCTGAAGCTTTACATAAATGATGTGAATGAAATAAATGGTCCTCTTTTAATAAAGAAAAACATTTTACCAGCTTTAAAAAATGGCAGCACAATCCCGCGAATCAGTGAAAAATCTTTTCAAGACACTTTTCAAATGATGTTTTTCATGGATTTCTTATACAAACTAAAAATAATGGAAAAGTACATTTAATGCTACAAAACTGAGGTGTTAGTCAGCTGCTTTTCAAAAACATCAAGGCAAAAGGACTTCTCTTTTCTGACTGGAGATTAAACTGGACCCTGGTCTTTGTTATTCTGATCCTGTCTGTTTTTAAGACCTAAAGCTGATTGGATGATTTGTCGACTGGATACAGAACAAAATAAAGACCTCCATGTTTGAGTGGATTTGTCAGGCTGCACAAGTTCTGCTTTTACACTTCCTGTCCCTGACAAGTGCATTAATAATAAGCCATCCTGTATCTGAACTGAGAGTCTATGGAACCTCGAGGCTTGTGAATTTGGCTCAGGATGAAACCACAAAGCTTGATTAGGTCTCTTCTCCTTATCTGGGCCTCAAGATTGTCTTAGTGCCTTATGCTCCTGTCCTTTCTGCCTCATTTACAACCACAAACAGATATTTTCTTACAAAAAATTTTTTTTAAATGTAATTGTCAGGATCATGCAAAGCAACAACTTTGCAGAGGCTAAAAATAATCCTTAACTTTTTTTTTCTAACTTCAGTTTTTATGTAATTTCACTAAAATAATGAGAACATTGTCTCAGTAAGTTGTTTGGGATTTTTCCTACTCATTAATAATAAAGCTGACATTTACATTCATAAAGGTGGAAACTAAGCATATGCAGGCATGAATCATAGATCACCACATGTCTCCAGTGACATTTTAATCTCATATAACAATCAAGCTGCAGCTTTAAGTAGCTGAGCCAAGTAGCAGAAGATGGTGTAGGTGTACCATGAAGTGTGATTCACTGATGAGAGGACGAGAGCTCTTTAAAGCTTGAGACTGGTGCTTTCACTGAGTTTAGAACTTTTGTTGTATTGAGAGACGAAGCCGGAGGATGAAGGATGGATGGTCAGTGGTGATAAACCGCTTCGTACACAAATCCCCCTACACCCACACAAGCCCACATCTGACATGAGTCAGAGATGAATCAGTTTTTCTGAACAGATTGGCCATCAATGAATAACAAAAAAAACAAAGGGAGATTAGAATTTTAACTCTTCAAGCTGTTCACTTACAGTTTTATGGTGTTTATTGCATGTTAAATAAGCAAAACATCTAGTTGCAAGATAAAAAAAAAGGTTTTTGATGTCTTTAAGCTATTTAAAGATATTTAAAGGTGCAACATGTAAGAATGAAGTAAGAATGACACCTTGTGGTCAAATTTGGTTACTGCAATCACGTTCTCACTGCCGCTCTGAGTTTCATGGCTGTTGCCAGTTAAGGATCAGCACCAGAAGATTCTAGATGACAAACGTAGATAAATACATTGTCATATCTGGTGCTAGCACTCTTGGGTGTAGGGAGCACTCATTACACCTATTACGGTAATATGTCTCCGGCATTACAGGAAGTGTGGTTGTTGTCTTGCTGTTAGCTTGCTGTTATAGTTCTGAACGACTCAGTAAAGGAAGTAAAACGCCACAATTGACTCATTATTCAATTCACACACACATTTCACTGTAATATTGAGTTGATGGTAATTGAAAACATAGTTTGAGATATTTTTAGAGCCAACTATTTGCTTTTAATTCACCGTTAGCATTGTTAGCTCAATGTTAGCCTCTAACCTGCTTCACATGATATTAGAGTAAAACAAAAAGATGCCGTGGCTTCTCAGGGGTACAAGAAATAACTTCTAGGTCGCTCCTGTTTACTGGCTTTAGTTCTTTAAACAACTCTGGAGCTTTTGCCTCCTGGTGTTGAATTCCAAATGTCGGTGCTGCAGCGTTAGCTAGGTGGAGATACGGTAACCTTACAAACTCACTGAGTGTAAACCATGACTACGTCCAGTAGTCTCATTAGTTTTTTTTGAAAGGAGAAAAACTGAGAACCCTCAAGCCAGCGGAGAATTAAATCTGTTTCAGTGTAACCTTCCTTCCAACATGATTGCAAAATTAGATTGTTTAGTGATTATTTCACTTTAGAATTCTTACACATTGCTCTTTTAAAGAGAAATCTTGTCGGAAATTCTGTTGGTATATAAATGGAGCGTTTTCATTTGTTAAGCAATAAATAAATCTGTAGGGTGACAAAATATGTTCAAAATGATAGAAACACTATTTTAGAGTCAGTTCTTGAGTCTGCAGAATGAAAGGTTTCCACATGAGGAGCAATCAGGATGAGTGCACGTATGTGTCCATGTGAGGCTTTTGCACAAAGCTGACATACATCACATGAAGTAGCCACATTCTTCTTCCACATGCCCCGGGGGAGGCACAGGAAATTACTCAGTTTGTAGAAAATAAACGTAATTATGAAAATGAGGGCAATAAGCGGGAGGAAAAAGAGTAAAGAAATGGGAAACCCTTTCAGAACAGTCCCGTTGATTGAGTGACAACCCTAAAACGCTGTCCCACATTCCTGTGGATTACATTTGCCTTATTTCCTCCCACCAATCTAATCCCAGTTCGTTCGGGTGAGGGCATACCGCAGACTCCACCCCTCCCCTTCTCACACCCAGATTACAGGTTTGGCCAGATTTTGGTGGCAAAAGAAACACCAGCTCTGACTGACTGACTATTGTTCATGAAGAATCACTGACAGCATCTTTTCAGAGGCCACAGAACTTTTTAATGTTCTCCTTATGTGTGAGTTTTCTACGGATGCTAATGAGAGGAGGACGAGTGGAAGGAAGAGAAATGGAGGCAGAGAAACCACGATGAATAGCACAAGATCTGGAAGCAGTTAGAAGAAACACACCATCAATTCAAGTGTCACTCTGAAGTTCTGTGTTCTCTAAAGACTTATGTAACCCACGCAGTGACCAGAGATGCACCCAGGAGAACACGAGTCATCACACACTCCCTGTAAACAAACTAAGACATAAAATCCAAATTCAACTGTTTATGTGTAGCAGAAATCATGTGTCTGTTCAGGTTGTGCTGCTGCACACGAGTGTTAAAGACTGCTGTCAGCGACTCAATGTTACGCAACTAGTTAGTAAGTCTAAATTAACAAAAGGGGTCATTGTGGGAGAATCCTGCAACAACAGCTGCACTGAAGAAAGTAGATGACACAGTATTTCTTAAACAATTGCTTGTGCACAGATGGATGTGAGGCTGCACCATGTGGGGTTCACTCTTGGATTTGTGCAGCGTGCAGCTTGAAACTGGACCCTGTCCTTTTTATCACCATGTCCAAAATGATACTAACAACAATGTGAATCCGGTATTGCACAAGTATAGAACACATGAATATTGCATTGGTGTTATTGTGTACCAGGATGATACCAGCACAGCTTAAACTGAGGAGTTATACACTCTTACAGCAGAGGGGATGAAAGATCTACGGTAGCGCTCAGTTTTACATCTTGGATGTCTCAGTCTACCTCCACAGTGGAGTTCAGTGGATGGGAGGGGTTTCTTAAGATGGAGGTCATCTTCCCCATCATACAGTGCACATTATACATCAAACTCTTCAGATACTTCTCATCTCACTCAAAATGTCTAAGTATGACAGATCTGAAGTTTTGAGATATTTTTGCTTCTGTGGCACACGTGGCCTTGGTGTCGTCTTTTGCACAGATAATGCTTAAAGTTTAAATACGCATGATATGAGGTATATGATGTTAGTTATTTAAAATTATATCGTTTTTCTTTTTTTAGGCATATATTGGTATCAGCATCACAAATTAAGAGTTAGCCTATATCGGTTAGCCAATGTCAAACATACCTGATCACTTCACATTCTGGCTCAAATCATAATTACAGAGAACATTAAACAGAAGATTTTTGGAAATGTTTAAATTTCAGATCAGTGAAATGAAATGTAAGCAAAAATCTACATTATTTGATCAGCGATGACTTAAAACTGAAAGAGAATCAATTTAGGAGACAAACTTCCAACTTTCCATACGTTTATCAGCAGAAAAAAGTAGGGCTGTCAAGTTTAATGCATTTTTAATGCATTAATGCAAAGCCCCCTTTAACGGCATTAATTTAATAAACGCGCGATTAACTCACAGGCTTCTGTAGTTTCCTTTGGCCCTCCATGGCGTACCATATAAGGTAAAACTGCTATTGTGAGGGAGGTTATGCTTAATTGCACTTTAGAATATTTTTTTATGAGCATTCTGAACTGTATTTGTCATGTTTGATTTTGCTCCAGTTATAATAAACATATTTTCATTTTAAAAAGTATATTTGTCCACTCCATATTTGAAATAAAAAAAATTCTTTTAGGTTAAATAAAAAATTTGCAATTAATCACGAGTTAACTGTGGACTACCGTCCGATTAATCGCGATTAAAAAATTTAATCGATTGACAGGCCTAGAATAAAGAGTTTATATTGTAAATTTTCCATTCTAAACCCATGAATTAAAACAACTTTGTCAAATAAGTTTTTCTAACACACTAGAAGTAGCCAAAGTGAGAAAGAATAGGATTTTGTTTACGTTTGAGTTAGGAAAAAAAACCTGACAATAAGAAAATGTTGCTGGAAGCTGCTGACAGTGACTTCATTATTTTTTGTTTTTTCTACTTTCTGGTTAATAAAATTATTTGCAAAGAGCCTTGTGACTTTGTGGAGAGCTGATTCTAGGAAGAAAAAAGCTATCAGTAGGGGTGTTATGAGATCTGGTGTGCATGTGTGTGTGTGTGTGTGTGTGTGCGTGTGTGTGTGTGTGTGTGTGCTGAATGCAAATTATGAATTCAAACCGCTTTCAAAGATAGCTCTTTCATTTGGCTGAAATCAAAATTGACCAGAAACAAAACTGGAAGCATTTTAGATAAATGGCAAATGCGTGCAGAAAGGTTTCCTTTTTAATTTAACCATATTAGACCATAACTCTACCAGTTATGTATTTGTTTTCTAACAGATTCAGAAGTTTGTGTTTAAACGACTCATAATACGTGAGAACAGGGTAAACGTTAGCAAGAGTACCTAAAGTAATACAAAAATACCTTCCAACCCAGCTGACTTGACTTTATTCCATCATCTAACTTTATTTATTTTCTGAGCATCAAACCAAACAATCACACACTGATGAGGGGGTGTGGGATGGAATCAAAGGTTTTTCACATTTTCAAGCCTAAACCACAAACATGTCCAGCAGGAAAATCACACAAACGTCTTTTGTGTTTATGAGACGTCTAGAGGTCTGACTCTTACAAAAGCACACTAAAGACAAATAATTATCATCCATGCAGGTGGAAAGTGGACAAAAAAGGACTGCAGGCTGTGACACCAGCAGAAATATGCTAGGTCATTTATAGTGGATTATAATGTGCATTTGCTAGAAGAATAGTAAGTTGGCTCTGTAACAGTTTCACTGAATATTAGTCATAAAGTGAGTCAGAACCTACAAAAATATTAAGTATAGTGTGTATTCATCATCTTTTATTGATGCAATGATTTATTTTCCACTGCTGAGTGGTAGCTTCCTACACTTGGACTGAATACGACAGTTACTTTCTAGTTTGTGATTTAATTTCAGCGATGTGCATTTTTCTTCCTCTTCCTGCTCCTTTGAGTTCCCATGCCTCTTCTCCTTCCTCTCCTCCTCCCTGCTGTCTCACCCTGCTGACACGGTGAAAATCAATGGCTTCTCCGTCCCGTGGTCTGGCCTGATGTCTGCTAATGAAATCTTATCTGCCATGATTCATCCCCCTGATAGCTGCCGGGGCAGTGACGGGCACAGGAACCATCTCCTCAGCATCATTTATGATCTCACAAACGCGTAAAACTTTATGACCACATTCATTCTTACAAACACACAAAATGTGTCGAGTGCAGAAGTAAACAACGCAGCTAATTTGGGTCTAAGAGCTAAATAAACTGTCTGGATTAATCTGGATATCCTAGATTAGAGCTACAAGCTGCTACACTTTATGATCAATATGTTCTCATGCAGGCCAGGCCCTTTGTAAATAGGTTTATTATAACGTTTCATTTATATATTCCAATTTCTACAGAAATACTGGTAACACTTTACAATAAGGGTCCCTTTATTAGCGTTACTTAGTGCATTATTTGCATTAATAAACAAAAGATCCCTTTATTAAAGTTCCTGATATTGTTAACTATTAAGTGTCCTTAAGGTTAGGACAAGGGGAGGGTGTCTGTTTAGTAATGCATTACTCAATATTAACATTAATATTAAGCAGTTAATACTTTATTTAATAGTTTATTAATGCTTAATAATGCACTAAGTAATGTTAATGAAGGGCCCCTAATGTAAAGTGTTACTGAAATATTTATTCTTCAAGGGGTAAAAGTGAAACTGACTGAACTTTTTGCTTCAGCATCACCCCAAAACGGCTAAAAACGCCTACTGTCTCCTCGTTATTAGGATATATATTGTATTTTGAAAATAAATCAAAACAGCTGACATTTGCAGAAGACTTAATATGCCATTTGAACATTTTGTGCCATAGACAAATGCATCTGTTACATTGTAAAACGACACTGGGTTGACAGAAGAGTCAGGTCTGCAAAACCAACTTTCATACAGCTCAGTGCGCTTCGAGTTCTACAAACAAGAATTAGAGAAGCATCATGTTTTCTTTAGTTCCTTAGGACAGAGAGTCAGGCCTATAGGCTAATGTACACACAGCACCGCAGTTTAGTGTCATGGTAACGCAGCACAAACACAACGATGCCAAGCAAACAGAACCCAGGAATGTGTCACACACAGCTGGTGAGATGACGATGCTACACAACCGGGGCCTCAAAGTTCAATTATATCTTCAAAATAACCTACATAACCATAAATCTCCTGCATCAATCCCTACATCTCTCTCTCCCTTGCATCCCTCGCCCTTATATCTCTCAACCCAGCCGGTATCAAACTAAACACTGCTGATCTCTTCCTGTAGCTTTGTTCCTGCGTCACTGCACCAGTGCATCCTCAGCTGATTGGAAATGACATCTGTTTGCACTGGTATGGCTTGTAGCCATACAGCACAGATGAACATGGAGCACTCGACCCAGGCAAAGAGCTGATTTGCCTCACACTTTAAGAAAAGGCACAATTTTCAATTAATTTAGTAGCAAAAGCTAAAGAAAATCAAAAATAACAAAATATATCAATTAAATAAATTAAAAAGCTAAAATATAATAAATAACAATAATATTATAGGCAATTTTTGTTGTGTTTTATATAATTATGTGCATATTCTTATTTGTCTCCTTATATTTGCTGTAAAGGTCAGGGTTTCACGCTAGCTTCCAGTGTTTAAAGCAAAAGTAAATAAACGTTTTGGAAAATGGGCAAACTAAATCCCCAGTCTTCATATGCTTTGGCTCTGTGAATGGGAACCTAATTATAATCTCATCCAAATGGATAATCTTGATTAAATATGGCAGAATTATTCCTTTAATTCAGCTCCGGTAACATTCCTGCGCATTGCAGAGCAGAATTACGCCATTGACCTGATTGTTGAAAAGTACACCGGCAATTCTGTAACAGAGACCAGGCAGGTCTGAATCAACCGTTTAATGATTATGATGTTTATCCACCAAACAAATAAAAACACTGCATGCATTTCAGCCTAACTGCAGTCTGACGTTATTTAATTATTAAGTGAAGTTAGAAGAGCGAGCCAAGAACTAAGCGTCAGACTGGGGGATGAACACATTATCTCGAGGGCAACATCAATATTAAATTGCCAAATAAAGCCAACATCCCAGAGGGCTTTCCCACCACCCTGTTTTCAGTCCAGCAATAATTAGGAAGACGGAACAGGAACAGCAAAGGGAACCAGGCATGTTGGCTGAAAGACATGGAATTAGACGTAGGTGCTTCTCAATGTTCCTCACAGAGATCCAACTTTAAAAGCATCACTTTTGCTACGTGAAAATATGAAGTGAGTCATCAAAATGCACGATGCCATGTCCTCTCTCCTCTCCTCCCCCTCAGGAGCAAACATTCCTTCCTCATGAGAGTCTTGCACTCTCCTAACTCCACCTGTCCTATCTTTGTTTACCTGATGCTCCTTCCTGGGATCAGAAGATCATCCTCACACCAAAAATCAGCTGATTTCTGATATTGTCTCTTCAATAACAGGTTGGTGTATTTTATACACAAATGTCCTTTAATTCAGTCTGTTGATTAGCTGTAGTCTTTAGAGGCGATGGGCGTGTTTCCATTGTGGAAGCTACAGGCTAATTTCTGGCAGGGAGAAATTAAGCGGGAGGTACGATGGTCCGGACCTCTCAGCTGTTGTGTCTCCATACAAATTCAACCATTTCAGGACTTTGCACAAACGTCAGCATATCGCAACTGCTTCGGTAGTTAGTGATGTCACTGATCAGTGTCAAAACCGTGCACAGTAACATAAAAAGTTTTATTCGGTCGAAGTACTGCAATTTAATCCAATCGGAGGACCGGGATAGTTGCTGTGTGATGTAAAATGTGGCATTCAATGACCAGAAGCGCCATTTTTTACAGTGCTCCGTGAGACAACAAAGCCCCGTTAATTACGTCGTTGTTGGGGATTTCCGTTGCGTTTTTCAGTGTTGGGAATTTAATAGCAGCAAATTTTAAAGCAGTGCTAACGGTGCTTATTTGCTTGTGCTTTCATTTTGTTTCACAAGCAACTCTTAATTTTACTAATGCCGGTTGTTTTGGACGCCATTTGCTGATGTCATTTCCTACTGAGTTACAACCAATCAGCAAGAGTTAACCAAAAGTTACGCTCAGCTACTCTGCCGGGTCTTTCCGAGTACCTACCCTGTTCAGGTACTCTGAAAGTTCTGAAAATGACCTGTTCGGCCGTCCCGGTGAAGTGGAGACAGGTTCATGCCGGGAAGTTCTGGTGAAATTACCCTGAGGTTCCAATAGTGGAAACGCGTCTATTGAGAGTTGTTGAGTAGTCTGACCCTTTTGACTTTTTGATTAAGGTGGTTAAGTTACGTCCCTGTTGTGTTTTGAAAAAGCTAAAAGGTAAAGATAAAGTTCGGTTGTGCATTACACCTTTTTGGTATTTGTAGAGAATCTTTTGTTGTGCTCCTTTGAAAACCAGATTTGTTGGTTGGCCCTTTTGTCTTGCAACCTCAGTAATTTTTAAAAATTCTCATGTAGAATCCTTCAGTTTCCCTCATGTGTAGGAGGTCCTTTTGAGTTTATTTAACTTAAAAACTTATAGTAACTACTCCTCCCTCTTGTTGGCAGTTTTGTTTACCTTTTGCACCAAAGGCCATGTTAGAGTTTTCTGTTCGTTGTCCCCGGACTTTGGGAGGGATTTGTTAGCCCTGCACGTAGTAAAACCCGTAAACTTTATGTCAAGTACCTGTGCTGCACTCCCTTCAAACAAAGCCATAACACCTGAGGAGGGACAGAACAGTTTGGATAAAGTAGTGAAACATCTGATATAAATACATTATTGCTCAACTGTTTGACACAATAAACTAAAGTTTTTCATTTTATTGCCTCTTAATTTAGTGTAAACAAAGGAAAAATGTACATTCAGATTCCTGTTAAACACGTTATTATAGATCTAATGTGAATGAAGAGGGTTGAATCATTTATAGTGTAATCACCACCCAGGTTTAGTCAAATCTGAAATGAATGTAAGATGATTTAGAATAAAGGTTTATTTGGATCTGATTGTGGATCAGGATTAAAGCTGCACAATAAAAGAAAACAGTATTACTGTAAAGGTTTCATTGGTTAAATGAAGCAGTTTAATCTGATTTAGTTTAATTAACTTAGTAAGCAGAAAGCTAGTTATGAACCAAAAGGAGACACAAGTACATTTCTATACATCCATTAGCATGATTTTCACCATCGTGCTCCTGCCAAACCTAAGTTAGGACACTTGAGCCTCGCCTCTTCTGAGATTTGAACATTTATTCAAAAATCAAAGCCATCCTCTCATTAACGTTCATTAAACAGGCGCTGAACTACACTGAACTGTATTTTTTCTCTCTAAATGCTGCCTTTTGATGGATTCATGAGACTCTTCCTGTTGCTTTTTTGATCATTAACCACATTAATAAACGCGCTCCCACAGCGCTTTTAAAGCGATGACATTAGAGCCATCGCAGCCACAACACTAGAGTGTTTTTCTTCATAAAAATAAAGTGACTTTTTCAGGATTTAATTAGACGGCACATTTATGACTACAAATCACAGACAGCCATAACGGAGTGAGCCCTGTCAGGCTGGACGCAGCACGATTAGTCTGCAGGGATTAATGATCCTCACCACTTCCTGGGTTGCATCTTTATTTAAATAAAGCCGTGCCGCACTAATGGGGATACAGAAAACTACTAATGCAAGGACAACATTAGGCATTAATGAAAACTTATGATCAAATAAAAAATCTTCAAAACATTTTGCTGCCAGAAACACAAACTTTAAAGAAAATCTAAACTTAATTTAATTGACCAGAACATTTCCCATGGCGAGTCTGAAACATCAATCACAAAACAGAAACCATCTTCCTTTACTGGCACTGGATTAGACAAACATGTCTGCTTATCTGGCCCAGAATCATGGACATCATTACATAAGCCTGCCCATGAGTGTGTGTGTGTGTGTGTGTGTGTGTGTGTGTGTGTGTGTGTGTGTGTGTGTGTGTGTGTGTGTGTGTGTGTGTGTGTGTGTGTGTGTGTGTGTGTGTGTGTGTGTGTGTTTGCTAGAAAACAAGCTAAAATTTGTATGTTTGTCTAAAGGATGTTGTTCTCGTGAACGAGGTCAAATCCCATTTCCGACAACTACCCCTCCCCCCAGATTTAAGCAGATCTTCGGCCTTTAATCCAAAGTCCCAACTGGTAATCATTAATAAATTCCCCTAAAAACCAGAACACCCCTTTAGGAGGCTGCTTTGTCATCAGTTGTTTTCTACAAACAAACATGAACGATCGTTGTCATTTTCATGCAGCTGTCTGCAGAAAAAAACAGAGATGGAAGAAATGGAAGGAGATTAGTAATGCCTGTTGCATTAATTATGTGTGCATAACACAACAAATACATCTTACTAGTTAGCCACACTAGTTAGCATGCATGGTTTGAACAGAATGGAACAGGTTTATTGCCAAGTCGAAGCACAATAATATCATACAGCTACCAGGACTTTGTTTAGACATGTTAGTGCAAACAGACTGTAATGGGTTGGAGGGGGCAACAAAAACAGAAATAGCAGCAATTGAAATATGAAATATTTATGTACAGAAATGTAAATTCAATAAAGTGACTAGAGCAGTGCAATATCAAAGACTAGATGACCTAATTCACTAGTCGGGCTCTAAGGAGATGAGAGGGACAAATGGGGCTCTGTTGATGAGTTCAATAGCAGAGGGGAAAAGCTGTCTGTGTGTCTTGAGGCTCTGGTCCTGATGGACCTTAACCTCCTGCCACAGCGGAGCACCTCGAACAGATTATGTCCAGGATGTTCGCTTCCTGGTCCTGGAGGTGTGAATGTCCTCGACTGAGGGCAGATTACAGCCAATCACCTTCTCAGCCAAGCTGTAGTCTGCTCCTGTCCTCGGCAGAGGAGAGGACGCAGCGTACCACGTGGAGATGGTGAGGAGGAACGTTGTTTGGATGATGTTATCTTTATTTGTTCAGGATTTATTTGTTTTGGCCTTAATTTGTAGGAAAATGTAACAAACAGAAGCATGCCTCCTGAAAAACCTCCATGTTTAGGGCCTTGGTGTGAATGTGTAACAGGGATAAGGCTAAGCATTAGTTTGACTTCGCCTCATTCTTAAATCTCTTCCCAGCTTTTCCCGGTTATGGGAAAATTTATTTGAGTCTCTAAGGAACTTTTTAACAAGCATAACCATAGTGGCGCCATTTTGACACAGTGAACTCTCTTTTCTTTGTTAAACTTTTAAATAAGATACAAAGATGGCTCATCACCACAATCACACTAATTTACTGTCATGTTAGCATCTATGTTCACACTTATGTTATATTAGGAAAATTCAGTGACTCATACTGGAGAACTGACATCAGAAGTTTTCCATCCTATTCATTAATGTTATTCAGCGCAACTGCATGTAGCACCTTTCTGCCTCCCGCTACCTCTACGTCTATGAAGGGAAGCAGGCTGTTAGTGCATAAACCGCAGATAGAGCTAGGACCGAAGGGACGCAGAGAGAAAGGAAAATAAATCTGTCAGTGAGATGAAAGTCTTAACGGATGAAGAACAAAGTCACTTCCAAAAAAAATAAAAAATAAAAAATCTGACTCAATTTCCAGCTTTAATAAACAAACAAGGAGTCATGTTTAGACACTAGTCTTCATCAGTTCTTCCTCCTCTTCAGGGAGGATGATGTTTATCTTCTTATTTTAATTCATTTAAAATAAACATGATTTTTTTAAATGATTATTTCTGATTATAATCGGTCACTCTGAGTTTTTCATGCATGAAAATAGTCTCCTACACCTACCTCCTGCATTAGTTTCTGGTAGAAAATAGACGGTGGAACTCTAGGATTAGAAAATCCTGACAGATCTACGTCACACTGTCACTTAACATTCATGGACTCACCCATCTTGACTCACGACAGGGAAGGCTGTTGGTGGTTTAGCGTCCAGGAAACAGCAGAGAACGTCTGGGCTAGTAGAAGCTAACTGTCAGCATTAGCAACTCCACCACACAGCAGAACTCCTCCAGGCTTGTGTTATTTGTGGAGGAAAAACATCAACATTGCAGAGCAAATGAAGTTAGTGGTAGATCAGTGTTAGCCAATCAGAGGCAAGATGTCTAAATATCAGGAAATAAGACTCCAAATCTTGCTCTGTTCTGGCACTTTCTCTTCCAGCTGACTTCTGCGTCCTTAAAGAGGCGCACCGGAGCTTTGTTTCCCCCAGAGAATGACTTACAAGGCATTCATTCCTACTAGAGACCACTGCAGATGTATTAAAGCAGGTCTTTGATTTACTTACGGATGTTAATTGAATTAGATGCTAATAAACGTTATTGTGCTCACAAAATGAGCTCAATCAATTGGTGAATGTGGGCAGAAGTGTTTAAAAACAAAAACTGTATTCAAACTATTTAGAGTTGTGTTCACATTTAAATACTGAGTATCTGAGTTATACCAAGTAAAGCTATGGTCAGTGTTTCTGCCTTTGTGGTTTTAAATCAAGCCAAACCAAATAGGAGGAACGGGAAATCACAAAACCTGGTTTGTGGTACAGCTTGCATGTGTTCATTGACACTAAATGTTTAAGAGGTGCCAGTATGTAAAATCTGACTCCTTTCTTTCAGATATGTTGGTCTGTTTCATATCCATATGGTTACTGGTAGGTGAATAAAGCTCTGCTTCGAATGTATTTGCCCTGATGATTTATTGCGTTTGGGTCAGTGACAAGACATGAGATGACTCATTTGGGTCTGAGATGGGGTGAAGCACATAGCAGGACCTTACAGAAGAGGAAACATACAACTAACCAAGCTTTGATCTCACTGATGAGATGTGCAGCACTCCTGGAGAGCTACACAACAAAAAAGTATGACGTGACAAAATTGTGTTGATAATGTTTTATGGTCTCGTTCACTGAGAAACAGTGTAATGCTTATTCTTTTTAATCTACAATCAGTCACTCTGAGCTACATATGCATGCTGAGCGTGAACATTTTCTTTAACCCCCATTGCATGCATTAGCCGCAGAGAGGAAATAGACGAGAAAAAACTGTTGAGTCAGAAAAAGCCAGTCTCTTCTACATGCAGGGAAAATTTGCATGCGTTTGTCCCGGCTAGTGGAAGCTAACCGTTAGCATTTTTTTTACCCAAGAAAAAAGACCAAACAAAGGCAGTAGAAGAGTTGTCTTGCTGTTAGCCAATCAGAGGTGAGATGTTTGCATATCATGAATATTAATGAGTAAGACTCCAAATCCGTCACCCGACACTATGAAAATCTTCTACTTCCTGAACCAAGAGTGCGAGAGCTATTTTCCCCAAAAAAAGCAACTCAATAGACGTTTGTTCATTCATACTAGACACAACAGAGAATTCATAGAAACAAGTGAATGAGGTCTTTAAGCTTCAGAGAACTGCTGTTGATTAAGAAAAATCATGTTTTACAGATTTAAAGAATGTTAGATTAATAATAAAATGAAGTCCTCGCACCAGCAACAGATCCAGGAACAACAAAAAGAGCTTACCCCACAAACACCAAGGTTATAACACTGTAAAAAGCAGGGTCAACAGATTTGTGCTACACAGGTATCATACCCTGACACACGGGGGCATTCAAAAGTGAAATAAACTTACTTTCATTCTATAACAAATAATCAAATAGTTTCAAATAAATCAGCAAACACACCTAAAGAAATATCATGCAGCCCAGCATAAGCCTCAATGCTTTGCTAAAGCCCAATCCAGGTTTTATCCAAGCCATGCAATCTCTGTGAGACAGTCTAATTCCTACTGATAGAAACGAGGATTAACAGGACTATGTGTCTAAAGCCCGGCGAGTGTCTACGGAGAGCCCAACTGCTCAACACAAGCAGCAGAAAAAGTTTGTAGCACAATTCAAGCAAGAATCTGAAGCTTTTTTATTGTTTAAGCCTTATCAGTGTTGAGACTACTCTGCTAAGTTGCTTCTCTTAGTGCCACAGGAAATGCCATAGGGTCATTAGAAAGGAGAAGGTTTTTCCACTCGAAATACAAATGTACAGAGAACAAAATGTTTTGACTCTGGGGCGCTCGAGCATAGATCGAAGCACATTAAGTTTAGACGTGTTGAGCTTTAACTTAACCTCAGCTCAAAACGAAAGGTCACACTGTTCGTAAAAGCTTCTAAAATAACATGTATGTGAACACAAGTCTCCTCATCAAAATCCCTGTTAATCATACTTTTATTCTTTAAGATAAATTTGAAAACAATGAACTAAATCGAAGGTAAAAAGAGACAAAGTCACATTGTTGACAGGTACAAAGAAGAGAGAGCATATTACTTCAGTATTAGTATCCCTTCACTGAGTTTAAAAGGGGTTCTAGTGAAACATTTTTACAATTGGAAACTGCTCTTTGAGCTTCTGTCTAGCAGATGAATCCTTGTTGGGGCTCACAATGGCCAAGGAGCCCTGATAAATGGCCAAACAAAACCCAACAACAAAGTCCTACATTGAAAAGAATCATTTACCCTGCCCACCCAGCCAGGACATAAATAATAAATGAGCTGTGTGCTGATTGGCCGGTTTACCTGACTGCCTGAAGTTATAAACCCTATGTACAGTATCCATATAACACAATAATTATGGATCTATCTGGCAATCATTTAGAGTCTGGATTTTCCCAGTACATTCTGGAACGTTACACGTGTGTTCCGACATTTGTCTTTATTGTTTCCTCTTGTCTAACAAAGACATTAGCAGTAGCTTGGGCTAGCATTGTTCTGCGGTTAGCATTACCGCAACCAACATTTTCATATTGGCAACCTTGAAGTGGGTTGGGACATGCAAATGTAGGGGCTGTGTCTAAAGGTTGGTTTATGCTTGACGCATCTGCGAGGTCCGCACGGCTCTACGTGGCCAAATTACGTTATTCCAACAACCACGCCCCTCCGCGCGGCCCAAAGTTTCTGCAGTGCGCACCTAGGAAATTTTCTAACTAAGCAGACGGTCCCACACGGAAAAACACGGCGGACTGGCTGTTGTGTGTTGTATGCATGCCGTGGAGCCCTATGCCGCGCCCTACAGTCTGGGAAAATATTGGCTCACAGCGGGGCCGAGCCGCGGAAGGTATAAACGCTGCAAAAGTCGTCTTTGCCTGATTCCGCGCGGAATGTACATGCGTCAAGCATAAACCACGTTTAAATGTGCAACATCTCTAATGGCGCGTTATCACAGCATGTCTCAGAACGAAACTTTTCTCCATGGTTATTCAAAATGAACTAATCTGCAGAGGAAAGCAGTTTGGAGATGGGCCAGACTTTTAGTTATGGTACACTTCCACAGTTCCACCATATACATTGAAATAGAGAGAGAGGCATGCATTTTCAGGCTTTGATACTGTGGAATGAACTCCCAACGAGTGTCAAACAGACTCCTTCTCTCAAGGTTTGTAAATGTTGGTTGAAGACTCATTTTTACTCTTTAGCCATTATGCACAGTGAGAAGTGACAGCTGCTTCTTTTAATGTTTTTAATTCTTTTATCGGGTCTTAATTTTTATGTTTTAACTTTTGTTCTTTTTTTATGTCTGTAGCAGGACTTTGGTCATCCATATGGGCGTGTGAAAGTGATGATGATGATGAGTAGAATGAGTAGGATGAGCAAATATCAGAGCAGAATCATGTACAAGCTCTCAGAAAAACAAGTAATATACAGGATTCACCTCCTGGAATAATATTAGTGAATGCTCCACCACCACCCCTGCACACACTTAAAACATAATTCCAGGCAATTTTTGTGAACCATCAAGTCAGTCCTTGTATGTGACTTTTATTCAAGTTGGAAAAATGCCTAAAATGTAAAATATGTCTCATCCGTACTATCAATAAGACACTGGTGCTTGTTTTCTCAGTCAAACTGAGTTGGATATTGGCACCAGTGACTAACAATACAACTATTACATTTAGTTATATTGAAATGGTTCAGATTTTCCTGCCTGGTAACTTAGAACTTTCAAATTAAAAGCCTCAAAACTAGAAAACCATTCCACTTTAAGAATCAACACTTCCAGTTTGTCTTTTCTAATTTTTTCTCTGTCCTCTTCTCAACATCGTGTAGAGAATCTGCCATCACTCAAAACAGCATGAGGTTGCTCACCTCTTCTGCTCTTAATTACTTTTAAGTAACCTCTTCACATCTTGAGCCTTGTGTGTCAGTGAGAGACAGTCATGCTGGCCATGGCATTGGGCTTTAAAAAGCACAGCTAACGAGGATTAGCGTCCAATTTTAACACCTGATTGTAATCCTGCCGTAACACAGCCCATGCTAAGCTTGTACTAGCCATGCTAATGGATGACAAGCATTTATAAACTGTTTTTCCTCTGAATAAGTTACTTAACAACCTGCCTCTGTCAGCGACAGCACAACACACTACCAGGAAGCAGAGCAAGGATAAATTAGCTCATTAGTTTCCACTTTAGAGGTCAAAAGGGAATGTTTTCACTGAAATATATCACTGAGCTGTCGAACTCAGGAGTTATTTTGCCAAACTCATCTCAAACTACTCTGCCTTTGTGATATTTACATCCTTATCCAATCTAAGCAAAAAGGAATAAATGTGATCAGTACTCTAAATATGGCTGTGCTCTGTCAGGGGGCGATATTACCAAAAATCATTTAAAACTGTCACTCTAAAGGTAGAAACTTTTTTTTAATCACTCAAGACACAAAGGTAATCAGATTGACAAGTAATCACAAAAAACTGAGTGAGTTTATAGCCTTAACTACTGGCTAAAGAGCAGCTGATGCATTTAAATTCCTGCATAAACAAAATGAACTTTAATGCATAAATGTAGGTGAAGACAGAAAGAATAGACCAACTGAGTGGTTCGTTGTTGCATATTAATGTGTAGCAAACAGCCACGCTGGTGTTGATGGCCGTTTTTACAACCTGCTTATATCTGCTTGGCTAACTTTAGCTTCTTCCATAGCAACCTTATATTACATCATAACCAAATACTCAAGAAAAGCAGGTGGTGATGTGAACTTGTTTAATCAATACATCTGCAGTACATCTAGTAGGAATGAATCCCTTGTAAGTTGTACAATGGGGAAACAAAGCTCTGGTGCAACAGTTTCGGGAACTAGAAGTGAAACACATCAGAGGAGAGATTCAGATAACAGGATTTGGACTTACTCTGCAACGTTGATGTTTTATCTCCACAAATAAAACAAGCCTGGAGGAGTTCTGCTGTGTGGTGGAGTTGCTAATGCTAACAGTTAGCTTCTACTAGCCGAGACGTTCTCTGCTGTTTCCTGGACGCTAAACCAATAACAGCCTTCCCCGTCATGAGTCAAGATGGGTGAGTCCATGAATGTTAAGTGACAGTGTGACGTAGATCTGTCAGGATTTTCTAATCCTAGAGTTTCACCGTCTATTTTCTATCAGAAGCTAATGCAGGAGATAGGTGGAGGAGACTATTTTCATGTTCAGCCAGATTATAATCAGAACTGATCATTTAAAAAATGGATTTTCGGGGGTTCCACACCTTCAGGCCAGCGATGAGAGACGCTACGTGTTTTGGAACTTCTAAAATTGTGACTATAACAGATCAAAAAAAGCCACTTTCATTCATTTCACACTTTATTTTCACCAATAAAAACCTAAAAATATGTCTAAAAAGTTACCACAGACTTGTACGGAAGAGGATTAGGGCCACTGAAAAGAAAAAAAAGAAAAGAAAGAGAATTCTAACTTTTTTCTCAGAATTCTGACTTTAATCTCAGAATTCTGACTTTTTTCATTCTGAGATTAAAGTCAGAATTCTGAGAAAAAAGTCAGAATTCTGAGATTAAAGTCAGAATTCTCTTTCTTTTCTTTTTTTTCTTTTCAGTGGCCCTAATCCTCTTCCGTAGACTTGTGACAACAGACAAGGTGAATTAATATGCTTATAAAACACCAATGATTTTCATAAAGTCCAAATAATTTGAATCTCACTTTAATTATGGAAGTCACCATGGGTCTGGAGGCCTACTTCTGCACAAGAAAACCAGCAGGCAGCAATTACATCCACTAATTTCTAAATATGCACACACAACCAGGCAGCCTGTTAATACGATTCTTCCCTGGCAGATTACCTTAGCGTTGAGGTTATTAACTAAATTTACCAGAATAAACAGATGATTTTTCCTTATGCAAATGGATTGAGTGATGCATCTGCAGCAGCAAAACATCGCCCAGGAAATCTTACATAATTCAAGGTTGACTGAGAAGCACCTTCATGTCGTTCTGTACACTGTTATGAAAAGAATGAAAACACAAAAAATAAAAGATAAGAGACGGATGGATGAAGGGTTTCATTCGCCAGCTGCAGAGCTGCAGGGATTCATCCCGATATCACCGGCCTGCTTCTGATGATGTCACCAGTTAAAGGGACATCATGCTAAAACACCTTCATCATCACCTTCATCTTTAGACCAAATCCATAAGAAGCATCACTGATTCGGGAAATGAACCGGCAGACATGCAGCCCTCGTGAGGAGAGCGAGTCCAGCGTGACGGCGGTGTGAGCAGCACGGCGAGGGCGAGCACGCATTTCAGAGCACATCATACAAAGAGAATTTATACAAGAGGGCCAGCTGGGCATGTAAGCCGTCCTGCACAATAAATCCAAATAATCCCTCACGATGGGAAGTGGGAAAAGGGGGGGGGGGGGGGGGGGGGGGGGGGGGGGGGGTTCTCAGACATATGCACACACATTCACAAAGGTGCATGCCTCAATTGGCCTCGCCAGTGTGTCCCTGTGGTAGACATTCTGTGGCTGTGCCCTTTCCTAAGAATAACATGCACGTCACTAAAATGTATGCGCCCAAAAAATCACAGGGTAGCATGGGAGAGCTGAGCCTCCCAAACACACACATGTACACTCACACATACCAACAAACAAGGCTCTAGGACAAGGACATGTGGGAGGAACATCCTGTGTGTGTTGAGGGAGGAAAATGGGAAAACGTTTTCTTACCTTCCATCATGGTTGCAGATTTTCATTCCTCTATCTCCAAAGAGCCTGAAATGAAAGCAGGATGTGATGGGAGATGAGAAGAGTCCCCTGGTTACAGATGGACAGTAGGTTCGATGTGCAGCAGAGCAGCTGTACGCTTGTGGCTAACGCCCTGGCTAACTCGCCTGTCAACTGGCCCAGAAGGAAGAGAGGGAGAAAAAGATAGGAAAGAGGAGGGGCAGGGGCCAGGCTAGGTGTCGATTTATGCTCAGGCTTAAGCCATAGATGCTCCTACAGCTACTGCTGCTGTTGCTGCGACGGCGGCGGTGGCTCTAACCTACACACAGCCGAGGATGCTGAGCACTGAGGAAAAAGCCAGCTGAAGGGAAAAAAAAGAAAAAGAGGCAGAGTAGGGAGAGGGAAGGAAAGGAGGGAGGCAGGGAGACTGAGAGGGAGGGGAGGGGGGATTTCATGTATCTGTGTGTTGGGGGGGCAGAGGCAGCATGCTGAGGTCACAGATGACCTCGGCCAATCCCTGCAGCTCTTTGTGGAGTCACATGGCTCCCAGCCTGAATCTCCTGACAGTACGGCCCAAGAGAACGGACGCCGCGTTAGTAATCGCTCTCTGGCTTCAGAAATAAATGTGAGTAGGCTACTAAATACGTACATGTGTGCAAATGCAAAGAGGTGCAGACAAAGCCAAAAGACACACACACAAATGTACAAATGATGCACACAAACACACACGCACCCCTCCCTTTCACCCTACCTTATGTCAGTGCAAGAAGCCAAGTCTGCCAAGCGGCGAATGACATTAATTATTTGGCCACAGAGGAAAGAAACACGTGGGAGGAAGTCAGGTCATATCCCAGGTTAGGAGCAGATGCAGATTCAATAATGCGCAAAATATTTATCCTGTCCTGAGCAGAGCTGAGCATTAACAGCTCCTGCAGTAGCTGCGTGTGTGTGCCTGCCCCTGCGTCCGGCCCTGCATGGAATAACGCTGTGGTTTCACACTGCCCTCTTATTTTCTCCTCCCCCGTGGCTCTCTCCCACCTTACCCTCTCTCTCTGACAGTCAGTTTCACTCAGCAGCCTTTTTCCTGTCTGTGTGCCGCTCTGGGAACAGGATCGATCAGCGTGACGTCAAGGCAACGCAGGCTACAGCTGCAGCCAACAAGCACAAGCGACTGACAACAGACCGGCCCCCGGAAGGAGGGCGTGCTTGTGTATGCGCACATTCATCTTCTATTAGAGAATGTGTGTGTGTATGAATAATAATAATAATAATTAAAAAAATAAAATGCTAATTTTTGTTTTGCAAGAAACAAAAAAGCTTTTTGTTTAATTACAGTCCTAATACAGTAGTTTTGGAAGCAAGCTTCCAAAAAATATTCTTTGGTTTTGTTAATCATCCAAGTTCAGTAATAAAATATTAGTATTAATGGTGCATTTCTAATTACAAATTAAACTAGTGTATGCATTAATTTGTTTAATTTTAGTTAAATAAATGAACTGGTATATATTGAATGGCAGAACTTCTAGAAGTAAAAAAAATTGCTTTTACAAATATAAACAGTTATTTAAATACAACATTTTTTATTTATGTTACAAATAACAGCAAATAAGTATAATTGCTAAAGTCCATAACAATCTTAACAAGACATTCTGAATTTAATTTAATTTAATTTAATTTAATTTAAGACACATTTAGAATCATCATGAATGAATTGGATGGATTTCAAATCAAATAGAAAATTCCTTTATTGCCCCTCAGTAGCAAGGCAGATCCACATTGATAGATTATTTTCTGTCAATGTCGAGAATTTTATGTTTATTACAAAAATAAAATTTGCACTTTTAGCACTCATATTGACATCTTAGAGACGCTGACTTTGATTAGCCAAGTAAAAAAAACAAACAATAATCTTTATGAAGATGGATGCCTAGCAAAACAATTGACCATTAGTTCCCAAGAAAAATTAAATAAACAAATCCTGCCACCTGCTGGTGATCTGTGAGAACACACTAAGACTTCTCTGACTGTCCAAGCTTAAACATCTTTAATGAGGCCTTGCGTGTGTGTGTGTGTGTGTGTGTGTGTGTGTGTGTGTGTGTGTGTGTGTGTGTGTGTGTGTGTGTGTGTGTGTGTGTGTGTGTGTGCGTGTGTGTGTGTGTGTGTGCTGCTGTTCAGTAATTGTATTACAATTTAACTTGAATGTTTTTTAATCACTTACATCTCCTATACTGTACATGGGGGCTGGTGCCTATGTCCAACAGTCATTAGGCAACTGGTAGGAGACACTCTGGACAGATCGCCAGTCGATCACAGAGAAAAACAACAGGTCACACACCTGGGGACAAACTAAAATCTCTGCTGAAATGTGTATCTATGGTCAGGATACTGAAGTACCCAGAGAAAACCCACACCTGCAGGGGAGAACATGACAACTCTGATCAGAAAGGCCACAGTCAGGATGCAAACCTGCAACCTTCTCACTGCAAGTCACTATTGCTACCTCCATGCAACTCTAAATGTTTTTTTCTATTTCTGTGAAATCCTACTACTTGAATTTATGTTATTTATTTATTATTTATAATACTTCTTTAGCATTTATTTATTTTTATAAGGTCATTCAGAAAACCTATTATGATTTGCTTTTTACTTTACATTAGCAGGTTTTTGATTTTGGCTTTTTTTGGTTTGTTTCATTTGAATTCTGTCATGTTGCCTTATCATTGGTCAGTTTGTCATTTCCTTTCTACCTCCAGCTTGACGCAGCTCTTTTGCATAAAATGATTCCCCCAAAAGCCGGGGTACCTGCCACTGATCTTACCTCAGATTTAACTCGTCCTAACCCTCGTGGATTCCTCCTCTCCCTCCTTGCTTTCTCTCCACCGTTTATTCTACTTTGGGCCTGTTATTTACAATTTCCTCGCTCCTCATCACTTTTCTCTCTGTCTGCCATTTTCTTTTCCATTTCTCATCTTGCTGCATCTCTTTGCTGTTCATTTCACCTAGGAGACAAACAACAAATTCTCCTACACAGCCACCTAGTGTTCTGTAAAAATATTGCTGGAATATAAATTTGGCATCTACCAACATTTTTAAACCAGAGGAGTAGAACTGAATGTTATTTCATTGATTTAATCCTATCAATGTAGTTAACAGGTCTTGCTCATAGATTACATAAATTGATGATTGTGCTACTGGGTTGAGCTGCCACACCATCTAGTGAAGGAGAACGAAGAATAGACGTGGGTTTTCTAAATAAAGTCAGTTTCAACAATTAAAACCCAGGAAAAACACTTCATTACTGTAGAAAAATCCCTTTTTACAAATATTACATTCATCATTCTGAAAGCTTTTTGCCACAACAATAGAATTTATAAAATCCATCCATCCATCCATCCATTTTCTCCCGCTTATCCGGAGTCGGGTCGCGGGGGCAGCAGCTTAAGGAGGGAAGCCCAGACCTCCCTCTCCCCAGCCACTTGGGCCAGGTCCTCCGGGGGAATCCCAAGGCGTTCCCAGGCCAGCCGAGAGACATAATCTCTCCAGCGTGTCCTGGGTCTTCCTTTGGGTCTCCTCCCGGTTGGACGTGCCCGGAAAACCTCACCAGGGAGGCGTCCAGGAGGCATCCTAATCAGATGCCCGAGCCACCTCAACTGGCTCCTCTCGATGTGGAGGAGCAGCGGGTCTACTCCGAGCCCCTCCCGGATGACCGAGCTCCTCACCCTATCTCTAAGGGAGAGCCCAGCCACCCTGCGAAGAAAACTCATTTCGGCCGCTTGTATTCGCGATCTCGTTCTTTCGGTCACTACCCAAAGCTCGTGACCATAGGTGAGGGTAGGAACGTAGATCGACCGGTAAATTGAGAGCTTCGCCTTTCGACTCAGCTCTCTCTTCACCACGACAGACCGGTACAACGCCCCCATCACTGCAGATGCAGCTCCAATCCGCCTGTCGATCTCACGCTGCACCCTTCCCTCACTCGTGAACAAGACCCCGAGATACTTAAACTCCTCCACTTGGGGCAGGACCTCGTCCCTGACCTGGAGAAGGCATTCTACCCTTTTCCGACTCAAGACCATGGTCTCGGATTTAGAGGAGCTGATTCTCATCCCAGCTGCTTCACACCCGGCTGCGAACTGCTCCAGCGAAAGCCGGAGATCACGTTCTGACGAAGCCAACAGGACCACATCATCTGCAAAAAGCAGAGACCTGATCCTTAGGCCACCAAAACGGATCCCCTCACCACCTTGGCTGCACCTAGAAATTCTGTCCATAAAAGTTATGAACAGAATCGGTGACAAAGGGCAGCCTTGGCGGAGCCCAACTCTCACCGGAAACGAGCCCGACTTACTGCCGGCAATGCGGACCAAGCTCTGACACTGGTCGTACAAGGACCTAACAGCCCGTATCAAGGGGCCTGGTACCCCATACTCCCAGAGTACCCCCCACAGGGCCCCCCGAGGGACGCGGTCGAACGCCTTCTCCAAATCCACAAAACACATGTAGATTGGTTGGGCGAACTCCCACGCACCCTCCAGGACCCCCCCAAGGGTATAGAGCTGGTCCAGTGTTCCACGGCCAGGACGAAAACCACATTGCTCCTCCTGAATCCGAGGTTCGACTATCCGACGGACCCTCCTCTCCAGAACCCCTGAATAGACCTTACCAGGGAGGCTCAGGAGTGTGATCCCCCCTGTAGTTGGAACACACCCTGCGGTCCCCCTTTTTAAATAGGGGGACCACCACCCCAGTCTGCCAATCCAGTGGAACTGGATTGAATTTATAAAATCTGAGTTATTATTGTAAGTAGCCAATAAAAACATTATGAAAAAACCTAATTGTAAACAAAACAGTTGCCACTCAGCTTCTAGCCCACAATAGTCTGAATGAAAGGACTCATTGCATTGGTTTGTTTTTTTCATCTTGCTGCAGGTTTAATTAATTCTTATCTTAAATTGTGATGGACTGATCAAATTTAAAAACTGACTATTATTTTATTTCTTAAAAAAAATCAAAATTTCTGTAACACTAAATCAATAATAATGACTAGACTGTAATGATCACACATTTGCAAATGTGCAAATAACTGTAACTGAAAGTCTCATTAGTCATCATCACACAATGGTGAAATTACATCTCCGCATTTGACCCATCCCCATGGTGGGGAGCGGTGAGCTGCAGCTGTGGCCGCGCTCCGGAACTATCTGGTGGTTTAACCCCCCAATCCAAGCCCTTAATGCTGAGTGTCAAGCGAGGAGGCATTGGGTCCCATTTTTTCAAAGTCTTTGGTATGACCCGACCGGGATTCGAACCCTCATCTCCCAGTCCCGGGGCGGACACTCATACCACTAGACACCGGAGCTGAAAACACCAAATAAAGATGTTTACATTGACAACAGGACCAGGTCGAGTTAATCCAAATCAGTGACTGCAAGGACAAAACAAACAAAATGTGTTGAGGGATTTTTTTTGTCTAACACTTAAAGTCAACGTTTAATTCAACTTTATTAAAATCTTGTCTTAATTTTAGAGGTAACGGTAAATTTAAAGGTCTTCATAAATTTGATTTAGTTGTTAAAAACGGTTCTTTAGATCATCACAGGTGGAGACACCTGCTGTGTGCCTCCTGCCGAGGACATACTGCAGTGCTGCAAAAAAACAACTCATTATTTTATTTACTGTAACTGCAACGTTCAAAAACCAGCTGATGCACAACTTTTAGCCATTTACTGCTCCCTATGTGGACCCTCTGTCCTCACTCCAGGTAGATGAAGGGATGAGAAGGGAGATGACCAATGGAGAACAAAATAGTTCACTATGAGAGGAAGAAAGCAGGGATGAGTATGAAAAACTAAACTGTAACTAGGACAAACTTGTATGCTGCAGCATGAAGCAGAACAGGTACGTGCACTGCAGAAGGTTTCCACGCTGCCTGGAGAGAACAGAAATGTGGGACGGCAGCAGGAAAGAACCTGAACTCGTCAGGGCATCGAAGGTCACAACGCTCCTCTCAGCAGCTCAGTATTTAATTTTAACTGGATGTTGTGGGTTTTACCACTGGAGTGGCATAAAGATGAAAACAGATAACATTGATCACAATAGTTTACAGACATTAACTGTCAACGGAAATGTTGGACGTTCAAACCGAGTTCCTGTACGTATTATGTGACAGAACATAACAACTTTGGGATTAAATCTTAACTTTGATATCTGCAGTAACGACATTTTATATCATTGGCACGTTGAAGAACGGTGCTGCACATTCTCAGCTCCTTATCACAGCAAAACACCTCCTCCTGAGAGCAGAGCTGTCTCTGACATTTAGACAGACACCACTTTACAATTCAGAAATAAACTATGGATGTGAACACTCTCATCACTGCCACATCACATTCTTCCCCGTCGCTGATGCCAGAAACGTGAGTAAAGAAAGCAGTTCTTTTAGTGAACGGGAAACAGCATACCCCTCTCCTCACCTCCCACCACCTCCTTTGTACTTTTATTCATTCACCTCCAACCCACCGGCGAACACCCCTCACCTCCCTCTGTCTGGCCTACTTTCTCTCTAGCTTCTTGCCTGTAGGGTGCAGTGTTGCTCTAATCTTGTGCTTCTTCAAAGATTCAGTCCTGCATCTATTTGCAGGTATGGAACTGTTTATACAAACAGCAAAACCCACAAGACAAATTCAACTGGGTCATCACAGGCGCTGTATGGGAACAGTCAGAAAAACAGGAGTTGCTTTTAGCAAAGGGAAACTGTTTTAGTCTGGAAAGTGAGGAACCAAAAGGAGAGGCGGACGAGGCCGTTTCAGGTCTGCGATCATACATCAAATGTGTTCTAGTTACAGGCTCCATTTCCCTGTGACTTAGCTGCACATGTTGTTCTTGTTCCTTAGCATTAGCATCAGCTGGTGCCACGCCTTGTTGCTGCGAGGTAAATTTAATAAAAATATAAAATAAATCTGTAAATGGCCTGTATTTATAGAGCGCCTTCTATGGTTCTACAACCCCCTAAGGTGCTTTATAACTAACCAGTCATACATCCATGTACACACACATTCACACACTGGTGATGATGAGCTACATCGTAGCCACAGCTAGGGCACTCTGACAGAGACAACGCTGCCGCACAATGACGCCACCGCACAATGATGCCACCGGTCCCTCCGACCAAAAATATGGTAAGATCCCAAACATGTTATTCCCTTTTATTATTTGTCATGAAACTGTCGGAACTAAGAAACCATCTGAAATCCGTAGAGACTCAGATCAAGTAACCAAAAAGTTAAATGAGACAAAAGCTAATTAGCCCTTCGCCGCCCCCGCCCCTAAAACGGCTATTGTCCAATCACACATCATAGCAACCGTTACTATCCGACAACTCCAAACAAGATGATAAAGTTAAGCCTAATTTATACTATTAAGCATTAGCCTTGATGGTAGTCGTGCCCCCTTCGTTCCCCTTCAGAACCTCGAGTTCAACCAGCAACAGCCAAGCATGAGTGCTCCCCCCGCCCGCGGCTGGGTGGAGGTCCGCCTCCCAGACTATCCAAGACCCTTTATAAGATACACCGTGCCGGCAAATCAGCGTAATATTACCTCAACCGTGTGTCTTATAAACGCACATTAAGCCTTGGCGCAACAGAGGGTGGTGTCATGATCACGTGATGAATTAATGCCGAGCGCCGGCCGGGAACTATATTGAAAATGAAAATAAACACGGGCACAAGTTTCATTTTGTAAACAGACTCAGCTAAGATGATAAACTGGAGCGATGAGCGCCGGAAGCTTTTAGAGCTGCCTGCAGCTCAGATCATCTGACAGCTCAGCACAGACACCTGTAGCTGCTTGTGAAAAAAACTTAAGGGGCGTGGCTTTGATTGCAATAAAAAGCAAGTTATGTCCAAGATACAAGTTTGTGACAGCGCAGAGACCGCCCACATAACCCCTTTATGCGTCCCTGGACGCCGCCTTCTCCCGAACTCCCAACTCCTTGTTCCCTGCTACGCTTCGCTCAGTGGAGCCGACACTAATATACCCCTCCACTGCATACTGTAACCCTTTTTGCCCAAGCGCAGCAGAGCAGGCACAGGTTGCAGGTAAAAAAAAGAACTGATTTATTAGAATAGCGGCAGGTAGGACGGCAAAACAAGACAAGGATCTGACACAGACAAGCACAAACAGAGGGTTTAAATGCATGAGGATAATCAGGGAAACAGGTGGGTAGGGTAACGAGGTTCAGGGGAGTTCAATCAACACTAACAAGGGGAGATGAGACACAGGAGGCTGCAGGAGCAGATCCTGATAGAAATGTGCTACAAAACAAAACCTAAAGGCCTTTGATTTTATCGAAAAGTCAACAGTGCAGATGACGCCGCCATTATTTTTTGAACAGGTGGAGTTCACCTGAAATCATCTGTCAACAAGCAGATAAGATGCCTCTCTGCAGACGTCATCTCCATGCTGGGACTTCCCTGAGCTCATGTTGCAACTGTCACGTCTCACATCCCAAGTCCTTATGCCATTTCCTGCTGACTGTAAAAGGCAAAATTCTGCAAACCTCCACCCCGCTCCATCACTTCCCATGGCCAAAGTACCCTGATGAAGGATGATGATTAGCCAGAAGTCATTAAATGTACACAGACAAACACTCCCCCACTGAAAGGCAGCAGTGAGTGCACTCAGACCATAACAACATTCCACTCAATGGCAGAGGAAGGCATGTAGATAAGACGTGTCAGTGGCAGGGTGCAGGATTGTGTGCCTACGTGCTCTCTAGCCACACACGATGCTCTCTGTTAGCACCACCAGGCACCACACCAATCCTCTCAAGTACAGATGTCAGAAAATATTAATAAACTGAAATATCGTGATAATTTGTGTTATGATACTGAATCAATATTTAAAAAGAGTTGGGTTTTTTTTATTGAGAGTTTTACCATTTATTGTGTGGTGCAATTCAAACTTTTTTTCTTTTTTTTTCAACCTGTCCTGTCCTGGTAGTTGAAGCAGACAGAATGGTTGATCCGGGTGCCATAATATGCCAGAGCAGTTTTACTCTACAGCAAGAGGGATGTGGGATATTCTTCCGAATGCACCTGTATTATGTTTGTAGCATGTTAGACCACACCGGAGTGGACAGGCAGGGAGAAAAGAGACGTACAACACAAACCGGAGCGGGAGAGGGAAATGGAGGGACAACAGAACACAACAAATACACAGGCAGGACAAAACAATGAGATTGTCATAAGTAAAAAAAATAACGGGTAAATTGTATTGCCCATATTTGTAGTACCATGTACTTCTATGTGTGTGTGTCTTATAGAATATGTTCATGTTTGTGTGGTTACTTATGTGTGCAGGTCTAAAGCCTGGGACACACAGGAGACAGACGCGCCGCGCCGTGTCATGCCCGCGCCGTCATTTTAAATAGAAGCCATTAGAAGCCATGAGAGTGGCTACACGGGGAGCGCAGCATCGCGTCCCAGAAGCGCTGGTCCGCGCAGAGGCGCTGAAGATAGGCGCCAGTTCTATCTCAAGCGCCGCGGAGCGGCTGTTCCTGTTCTCAAGATGTTGTGACTATCACGTGACTTTCCAAGAAGCGTTCAGCGCTACAGTCTTTGGTTCAGCGGCGCGGCGCTTCCTGTGTGACCATTTAACTGCGGCGCTTCTGTGGCGCAGCGCGTCCGTCTCCTGTGTGTCCCAGGCTTAAGCTGTGTGTTTGTGTGAATCGCTATGTGTTTGGATGTGGATTTGTCACCAAGGGTGTTGTTTTGTTGTTTGTTTTCAAATGTTGTGTATGTGATGAGGGAGGGGCTGCCCGCAGCAGCCCAAGTCCCACCAACGCCAGAGTCTGGGGCCACGCACGCCCCAGCAACCGACCCCAATAGGCCAGTCCAGAGGACAGACCCAAGCCCAGGGAAGAAGGGGGCCAGCCAGAAGACGTCAGGGCATCAGCCCCCAGCCAAAGGGAACCCATTTGGGGCCACTAAGCCTGGAGCCCCGACCGATACAGACCACCCCAGAGTGAGACATCCCCAAGCCCCAAGGGCCCACTCCAGCGCCCCATGAGGGAGAGCCAGCACAGGGCGACCAATCCAACCTGGTCCTGCCCCACAGCGGCGCGAGCGCCAACCCACCAACCGTGTCTCCAACCCACAGGGATGGTGAGGATGGTCGATGGAGAGGGCACCCTTGGCCACAAATTGGTGGGGCAAGCAGTGGAGGGCCCTCCCTATTCTGGGAAAAGCCTCCAAGGCAGCAGGCAGCCCTGGATGCCCACGATCCCAAGCCAACAGCCACCCACCATGCCTTGAGGGATTTTGTGATCTCGCAAGTCTAGCGAGGACGGCGGAGAAGCCGCTCCGTGTCTGAGACGCTCCCTGGTGTTGGTTGATGCACTGTGAAACATGTGAGTAAACAATCCTGCTGCTGTTCTGTCTGGCCTGAGTTTTCCAATTAAATTCAGTTTGGCTTTTAGTATCGCAATATATCGGCATGTTTCTGCCAGTACACACCCTAGCCTCAAGGCTTTCTGTGTTATTACCACCCTCTTTGTGATTAGTGAATTAGAGAAATCTAACTTTGCAAGTTGGATTTGATGCAGGTTCTGATTTAAGCTCAATGCTCTTGATGGAAGAGATGAGAGTTCGAGTTTAGCAGCACTGAACATTTTCACTTTCAAATGCCATTTAAAGCTCTAGGTCAAAGGAATGGTTAACAGTGACTGTTGAGCTTGGACTATTCTCTGACCTCAAACCCAATCCAGAGTCTGGCCTGTGTTGCCCACCCCCTGTGAAACCCCCCAGTTCTCCCAAGCAACCTCATAGCGAGGAACGGAAAAGATGAGCTCATCTCTCTGATACTATGTTAGTCTGCTCTGTGGTCTCACTAATAGTCTCCAGGATGTCAACACCAGTCCAATATGTCTCTCTTACACCAATTACATGTCCACACAGAGCCATGGCCTAAATAAACACAGACTAAACTCGCTATACAATCAGCTTATATCTATAAACAGCAGAGCAGTTTAAATTGGGCCACCCCCGAGGGTACTGTACTTTGCTGGGACGGGATGGCTGAGATGACAGAATGGAGTCAGATGAACTGACTGCAGGAAGTTTCAAAAGACTCTCTAAAAGACAGCTGATACATCGCAAACAAACATTAGCTAATACTAGCTTCTTTGGGTGATTCAAACAGAAAACAGATTACTTCACTCATAATCAAAAAATCTGGGAGATTTTAGTGTGTTTTAAAGCTTAATTTCCATAAACAAGACGAGTAACTCATCTGCACAAAGGTGTAAAAATATCCTTAAAAAACTCTGAGAAATCACACAAGAGAAGAAAGTAGTAAAAATTTGGTTGGACAAAAGAGTGAACTTGCCTACGCTCGCTTACGGGCTCTCTCTCTTCTCTGGACACCCACAAGAATGTTGTTAATATAGGTTATGTGTGTCTGTGAGTGTGAACAGTGTGACGTGTAATTAGGAGTCTACATAGGTCTCCCAGTGACGCACTTAACGGGATTCATAATTCATTAAGCCTCTTTAAATAGGAGTTGAGATTAAATACAAAACCTTGGATCTCACACCTCCTTTGGAGAATAGAGAAGGGAATGACACCAGGTGATGAGACATGGTGAAATCTATGCGGCAAAAGCAAAGTTTACCCTGATTCCTGACTCAATGAAAGGAAAAATGTATTAGGGGCATCTAGAATTGAACATCATAGGATGGTTAGGGTGCTCTGTGAAGATATTATGCCAATAAAAAAAATGAAACTCACTTATTTTGTGTTTGGTTGATTAATTCTTTGTTGTAACAATGCTTGGAAAGCCTGATTGGTCATCTTTATGATGAGGTAAGACGTGCATCTGTGTTGTATCTAGTTGTATGACAGGCACATGATTTATGCATCTTGAACATGTTGAATGTGCTAGAGTGACCAACACCATTACTCTGGCAGACTTTAGTTTCAACAACTCCTGGTGAATTGTGAAGCTGTGTGTGTATCTTCCACATGCTACTGAAGTCCCTGACAATGGGACATTTTTAAAACGTATAAAAATGGCCAATATGTGTTGTTATAAGTGCAATCATCCAATCCACCAAGATACGATAACAAGAGTGAATACAAAATGAGACTATTGTGGCTGTGTTGCTCATTGTAAAAATGCACAAGTAGTAAAAGTGACTTTCCAAACATTTAAGATTTGTTGCCAAGAAGCGTCATTATAACAAAGAAATAATCACCCAAACACCTGTACTGACTTTTTGTGCAAAGGTTTTGTCATTTTTTGTGAGACTTTATGAGATTTTCCCTAAAATCCTGAGATGGTAGTAATCAAGACAGCCGAAGCAAAAATATTTTGCTCATCGTGTCGGTCTAGCCATGCTCCATTGGCGCTTCAGCAGGTCTACCATTAGCCTGAGCAGTATTGTGTTATGCCAATCACGGAGTTCTACCGGTTTGGTGGGCGGGATGATGCGACGGAGTGGAACCATTAAGATGGCGGTGGCTCATTTAAAACAGCTTTGGCATCAACTCTGGACTATTTAGACTTGGGCTTCTCTTTGAGTCAAGAGCAGATAGAGGTACTTAAGTCCTTTATTTAGAAAAAGGATGTATTTGTGTCTTCTTCAACAGTGTATGGTGGACTGAGCTGTTGACTGACATCCGTAGTGATAAGTCACGTTGTTTGTTGTTCAATAGCATGTGGAGACAGTTTGAAAGACAACCGTAGTAGATGTGTGGTCAGACTCTATATTCACATACATAGGATGACTTGCCAGGCTGATGAAATGGAATACTCTGGTATCATGTGCTTATAAAAAGAAAAAAAAAAACTGGTATCATTTTCAGTTAGAAAGTGACATAACTAAACAGCCATGCACACAAAAGTACATTTGAATTTGGAACATCTAGTTAACTCAAAACCTGTTTGGGGACAGTCATATGAAGCTAGAGCTCTTACACTCAACAAAAAAGGGTTTTCCAGGAGTCGTGGTGCATGAAGAGCTCATTCACAAAAACATATTTATCACATATAGATATCTATATAAACACACAATTATTTTATTATAAAAACACCCACCCACATGTGCTTAGAGTCAACCGTACTGAGGGAATTCTGCCCAGCAGGAACATCCTCACACTGACTTACTCATCTCTGAGTGGATTCACAGGAACCTCCGAGAGTCAAATAATGAAACACACATTCTGCTCTTATTTCACAGGAAGCACAGCTCACCCACTCACAAGCGCACACACACACACACTATCCATCCATCCATCCATCCATCCATCCATCCATTGTCTTCCGCTTATCCGGAGTCGGGTCGCGGGGGCAGCAGCCTAAGGAGGGAAGCCCAGACCTCCCTCTCCCCAGCCACTTGGGCCAGCTCCTCCGGGGGAATCCCAAGGCGTTCCCAGGCCAGCCGAGAGACATAAGGCGCTTTCGGACAGAGTAGTTCTAGGAACTGAGTTCCTAGAACCATCCTCTTAGATTTTAGTTCCTAGAACTACCCCTCCCAGGGGAACCTTTTCAGATTGCATTCGCACAGGAGTCGGGACCTTTGGTAGAGGCGGGTGTGACGAAACCGCCTGCGACAGTCACGTGTTAAGTCACGTGATCTACTCATCACAGTCACGAGCCGGAAACCAATGTGTAAATAAACAACGCTGCGACGCTAATGGAGAGCGAGGAGGCAACTCTGTTCCAGACAGCTTGACAGGAATACTTAAGATGAGAGATCAAATCACAAATATCACATCGAAGCTGCTAGAGCACGCAGAGAGAGTCGGGAGATGAAGAATCCAGCGGCAAGCGATACTCCGTTTTCATGGAGGAAGACAGAAAAGCTGCGCTGCAGATGAACGAGACATGTAAGTTTAACCTATTAAACACGCGCTGATTGTACAAATATCATATGATTAGACGGTATGCTATTGTTTTTGTTGAGCAGATTACATAAACTAAATATTTCAGATTATATTTTAACTCGTGTTCTGTTTGCGTTTAGATGTGACTCGTTGCTCAACTCTTCACCGTCCGTCTGGGTCCAGATGAAAGCTGATGACTGGTGGGAAAATGTTGTTCCAAGTTTTACTGATGGAGAATTACCGTATGTGTAGACTACGTCTGTCACCACCTGAAGCCTGCCCTGGAGAGACTGGACACTACTCATCTCGGTGCTGTACAGCTTGTAAAGAGCTGCTGTTGCGTGTTCATAACCTCTGAGAGAGCCACGGTGAGGATAAAAGAGGAGTGAAAACGACCAGTATCTGCAGCCAGATGTTCCAGTACAACCACCTGTTGCAGATCTGATGTTACCTTGTGCCTTCCAACTGATCACTAAACACTTTTCATAATAAATCACATTTTGTAGGTTTGACAGAGAGGACATACATGAATTCACACTATTAAAGATAAAATGTTCCATTGGAAGTTGTCACACTTTGTTCAAAGTGATTTTATATGCTAAATAAATATCCCATTACCTGACTCTAAGCTTTGTGTGAATATTTAAGTCACTAGGAAATCTGCAGCAAGCTTCTAATGTTACTGAGCACTCACTGAAGGTGTTATATGTGACTGATGGTTTAGAAAAAGGATGAGACTTTCAAAAATGTGCAACATGTGAGGGTTAAAATGTAGAAAGTAGTGTGGTTTTTTCAGGTGTGTGCTTTAAGTGGCCCAAAATATATGAATGCCTGAACTTTGTTAACTGATACACTTCCTGCTGTAATCTGGGCTGTTATAAAGCTGAGTAACTGAAGTAGATCACACACCTGAGGATAAGAAATGCTTCATGTGAGCAAATAGTTCATATTTAGTGTGACCAGACTACATCTACCTGACATCACCAACAAAGACAAAAATACTTCTTTTAAGTTATTTATTAAAAACATGCATGTAACAAACTCAAAAACACGTGTTTCAGTGCAACAAATAACTATTCACATGTCCATGATATGCTATTTACATATATGTAGTCACTAGTTCACTTCTTTTTATCTGCCAACGCGTTCACTGCAGACGAG